>RJWJ010016998.1:0-33566 GCA_004363605.1 Indri indri
ATGGAGATACCTTAAAGAGATGCAAGTAGAATTACCATTTGATCCAGCAATCCCATTACTGGGCATCTACCCCAAAGAACAAAAATCGCTCTATGAAAAAGACACCTGCACCCGAATGTTTATAGCAGCGCAATTCACAATTGCAAAGGTGTGGAAACAGCCCAAGTGTCCATCAATACATGAGTGGATTAGTAAAATAGTTCAATTTTAAAGAGAAACTGAAGCTCAGAGAGAATCTGTATGACTTGCCTGAGCTCACCCAGCCCTGATGTAGGAGAGACGGGATGAAAACCTTTGCTGTTTGTCTGCAGGCCAGGAGAAACCCCATTTCACACCTTCTAGAGGGAGACAGGGAGAGAATGGCTCATCTCAGAGAATCAGTGTTCACCTGTGCAGTGGAGGTCATCACGCCCAAGATACAGGATTGTGGTGAGGATGGTGGATAGGATCCCCACCCTGTGCCCGGTACATGCAGGTCCTCAGGGAACATAAGCTGCCCACTTCCTCTCTCCAAGTCCCAGCATCACCTCTCTGATCACAAGGTCTGAAGACCAAACCCAGTACAGACCACACCAAAAATCTGAGCTCTTTGTGAAATGGCGCTTTAGAGAGAAAGAAAATCCTGCAGATGAAATGTCAGCTTTTGTTTGATACTCTGCTGAGCCCAGTGGCTGGGGCTGTTCAGATTTTCACACATCCTGTCCTGACAACAATGAAGACAGAGCAAGTTAGGAAGAGCGAGCACCTTACCCCCAACAGGCTGATGGTTTGCACATGCAGAACTCCCCAAGTCTCTTATGTCAAAGGAGACAAGCCAGGATGGTGACAGAGCTGACTGGAGAGCGGAAGAACCATCTTTCCCTCCTGGTCTGCTCACGCATACCTGAGGACAACCTTTGTCTTCTTGCTCTGACAGCTCTGTCTGTCGTTCATGTCTCTGTGGAGTTCAGGGATGGAAGAGCGAGGAAAGCTGGACTCTATCAGACAGCAGAGCTCGTCCTGGTGGGCACGCGGTGGCGGCAGAGGCTGAGGGGATTACCAACAGAAGCATGGGCTTTAGGAGAAGGATAACAGTAACTGTGCACCAAAACTGTGTGAGGAGCTAATGAACCCCCTTCCACACAAGCTTCCTGGGGGTAGATATTCCCATTTCCCAGATGGAGAACCAAGTATGTCCCAGGTGGCTAAATGATTTGTCAGAGATCACCGAGCTAGTAGGAGAAATACCATGAAAGCCTAATATATATCTTTTCATTACTACATTTTCCCTCATTTTGCCAGTCAGCAAGTTCCTTGTGGGCCCCAGATCTTGTGAAAAAGTGAATGGCTTTGGGGTTCTGAAGGAAGACAATTCCACATGTCTACAAAATGAGCAATCTCTACTGGTGGTGTACTTCATGCTGCCTCAGTCAAGGTTGGATTAAGAACCGGAGTCAAGATTGGGTTGGCATGAGATGGGGTCTTCCAGGTGGGATAGTGCGGGAGCCAGAGAAGATGGGCAGAGGAATGGGGAGAGGCTTATGTAGGAGCACCTCATCTTGCGGGCCCATGGTAAAGGGCTCCTACTTCACTGAGTGTGCAACCTGGTCACTTTCTAGCCCAGCACCTACTGGACAGGGTTATTTTAGGCAAGCTACTTTTCCCTTCTAGAACTTTTTCTCAATCTGTGTTTTTTTATACATGCTGGTTATTAGGCAGGGTTTAATTTGAAAATGGCTTATAATTAATAAATAAATAAATAAATAAATAAATAAATAAATTTGCCTGTATGCCAGACAGCAAGATTTCTGTAAATAAGAATGTTGGAGTAAAGGTAAAATAAAGCAAGAATGCTAGGGTCCAGATAGGAACATGAATGCCCTCTCTAAAACCCTACAATTGTTACCCTATTCAAAGCTTTCTGTCAACCAAAGAAAAGTAAGACACATGTTCAGTTATGTGATTCACGTCATCTGTGAGCTAAAAGCAAAATTCATTTCCACAATGGAGATCAGGGCTCTATTAGTTTCTTGAGGCTGCCATAACAAAGTGCCAAAAACTGGGTGGCTCAAAACAGCAGCAATTTATTCTCTTACAATCCTGGAGGCTAAAATGTTGAAATCAGACGTTGGCAGGACCAAGCTCTCACTGGAATCTGTAAAGGTTAGCTGCTGGTGGTTCCTGGCAATCCTTGGCATTTTTTGATTTGTAGAAGCATAAGCTCACTCTCTGCCTTCATATTCACATTCTTTTTGTGTCCAAATGTCCCCTTTGGTTATATTGTATTAGGTGCCCATGCTACTCCAGTATGTCTTAATTAATTACATATGCAATGGCCCTATTTCCAAATAAAGTCACATTCTGAGGCAATGGAGGTTAGAACTTCAGCATGTATTTTGGGTGGGACAAAATTCAACCCATGAGAAGGAAGAAGAAGGTTATGTAGGCTCTGGAGTCATAATGCCTTGTTTAAATCCAGTATTTCTTAGCCACAGGACTTTGGGCAGCTTACTTAACCTCTCTGTGTCTCTGTTGTCTAACACATAAAATGGCATTCTTAAGAATATTTGATTCATGGATTTTTGTGAGAACTGAGATAATACATGTAAAGTGATTTAAGAATTGCTTAATGCATGAAATGCACTCTGTTTTCCCCACACGGTTGGTAAAGACCAGGGACCATCTCCGAGTTCACACTGCTAGTGCATGATGAAACTGAACCTTGAGCCTTGGGTTTCTGAGTGTAGGCAAAATGCATGTTGCTCTGTATTTCAGCTTAGCTGATTGCTTTCTATATATTGTAATAAACACATATTTTGATGACTATTAAAAGAAGAAAGGAAGGAATGAATGAAGGAAGGAAGGAAGCTGGTTTTCTAAGAAAGAGGTGAATTAAAGAAAGGCACTTAAGAATTAACATCAAAAGTAGTTGAACTATTGCTAAAAAACAGTTAACTATCAGAATCCCCCCAAATATAAACTCTGCTCTTGAGTAAAGCTATTGTTATCTGTTTTGTTCACTAATGAATCCTTGCTATTCAGAACAATGCCTGGCACAAAGAAGGTACTCAAGCAATGTATATTGAAGCTTAAATGTGAAAATGCTTTGCAAATGGGCATATGCTTTAATTCAGAATGTTTCCTTTTAATAATTTCCTTTTAAAGAAACAAAGCTAAGCAAAGACTTAGTTATATTAATTTGTATTGTGGGAATGTTGATAAAGCAAAAATGTTGGCAGCAGCCTAAATGCACGTTAATGATATACTGGTTAAATATATTATGGCCCTACGCCAATATGATAGTATACCATTTTTGGTGGGAAAATAATGGCCCCCAACATGTCCCTGTCCTAATCCCCAGAACCTGTGATTTTGCAGATATGATTAAGGTTAAAGGCATTGAAAAAGTGAAATTATCCTGGATTATGCATGTGGGCCCAATCCAACCACATGAATCTGTTAAAGTGGAGAACTTTCTCAGTTATGATCCGAGTACGAGAGGTGATGATAGGCGAGAGTGTCAGATAGATGCTACTTTGCTGGCCTTGAGGATGGGGAAGGGGCGTTGGGCCGAGGAATGCAGTTGGTCTCTGGAAGCTAGAAAAGTGAGGACATGGATCTTCCCTAGAGCCTCCAAAAGGAATGCAGCTTTGCTGACACCTTTACTTTAGCCCTGTGAGAACCATGTCAGACTTCTAGCCCACAGGACTGCAACATAATAAATACATGAGTATTTCATCCATTAAGTGTGAGGTCATTTATTACAGCAGTGATAGGAAACTCACATAGCATTTAAATGCTTCCCATGAAGCACCACATGGTAGGGCAGGAGCCTCACACTCAGACGCCTACAGTAGCCAGGCAGATGCATGTAATTGCAAGCTTGGTCTAGTATAAAACAATAAATGATAAGGTTATTAATTTGATACCAAATCTACTACACATTATCTAGTTACTTAGCCTGTTCAGATACTATGCAAAAAGGGGAAAAATATCATGAGTCACTAATCTTTAACCTCTGCTGTAGTGGAAAATTTATTGGCATGAATGCTTGCAACACATGTTTAAAGAAAAATAACTGCTCTTAAAATAGCAGATGCAGTAGGATTCTTTTATTTTTAATTTTGTAACTTTACCTAGAAAAAGATCTGGAAGGACATGATCTTGTATTACACTGCTTTGTATTGTTATAAAGGAAATACCTAAGGCTGGATAATTTATAAAGAAAAGAGGTTGATTTGGTTCATGATTCTGCAGAGTGTACAAGAAGCATGGCAGCAGCATCTGCTTCTGGTGAGGGCTTCAGAGAACTTCCAGCCAAGGAGGGAGGTGAAGGGAGAGCACGTGCGTCACATGGCAAGAGCAGAAGCAAGAGAGTGAGGAGGTGGTGCCTGACTCCTTTAAACAACCAGCTTTCACATCAGCTAATAAAGCAAGAACCCATCCATTACCGAGCGGTGGGCACTAAGTCATTTATGAGGGATCCACGCCCAGGACCCAAACACCTTCCACCAGGCTCCACCTCCAACCCTGGGGATCAAATTTCAACACGAGGTTTGGAGAGGCCAAACGTCCAAACTGTATCAGATCTGATAACAGTAAAACAGCAACCATCTGGGAGGATAAAATATGCCAATTTCAGTGTATTTTTGCTTCTCTGTATATTCTAACTTTTTTTTTTTGTGATAACCATACAATTGTTTTGAAAATAAAGTACAAATGACATAGAGAAAGGGAGGAAGAGGAGGCGATTTGCCCCCGCCCAGCAGGCAGGCAGTGGAACCAGCTTGCCTGACCTGAGAATCTCAATGTAAACTACATTCCAGGCTGTCATCGATTACTCTTTTCTCTCCTGGGTGCTGGTGACAATTGCCTTTGGTGCCATTTGCTCCATGCTTTATTCTTCCTTCTGTGGGGCCAATTCAGTTAAAAGTGGGCTGACCCGACAGAAAAGACAAAGCTCTGGGGCTGCTTGCCTGGGGAAGCCTCCACACTGTCGCTATGAATCAGGACTGCAAAATTCATAAATTTCCCACCTTTTGCAATTAACAATTTCTGCATACTCCCAGGTCGTGCCATCCAAGCCAGGGTGCTGAGAGCAACAGAACTGAAGACAGGAATCTGAATGCAGTCTTTCCGGTGGCTGTTCACTGGCTGCTTTGCTTCTCTTGCTCTGCCTCACCCTCCTGCTCAGGGCCTTTCAGAACTTAGAGCTGCTCCACTTCAGAGGCCTGGGGGAGAAAGATGTGGGGTTTTGAGGCAGACATACCTGGGACAGGACCCCAAACCCACCCCTCACCAGCTGGTGACCTTGGGCAAGTTCCGATCTTGCCAACATTCAACTTCTTCTTCTGTAAAGAGCTGGTAGTTTTAACCTCCCAACTGAAAGTGTAGATTAAGCACATGAAAACCATTTAGCATAACTGCCCCATCATAAACACAAAATATGCGATCACTTATTAATTATCGATTATATTTATTGTTGTCATCATTATCTTACAGGTTCCTTCTCTGTGAGACTTCCTAGGAAATATCATCCCCAGACCTCAACTAGCTTCTCAAGGTGGATTTTTTTCATGGTCTGTGGAAAAACTCAAACCCAAACTCAAAGTGCTTTTTTTCTTTTTTTGTTTTCTCACTCAATAACATTCATAAACACAGAAGACTATGTGCCCCCCAAATATGTGGAGATTTCTCCCCACCAGCAAGCAAGCAATTAGTTCTTCAGTGGGCATCAGCTGGGTGTCCTCCAATTCAATTCTGACACTATCTGCCTAGAGAGAGTGTTGAATCCCACGGGTTGAGGGCTCAGGCCCACAAGACTGCTCCCCTTTACCCCCCAGTCTTATGTTCAGAACGCTGGAACTTCTGACTAACCAGCTTCAAGTTGGGGTTCCCGCAGCCCCTCCTTGCATTCGTTTGCTTTGCTGCATTAGCCAGGGAAACACTTACTTATGTTTACTGGTTTGCTATAAAGGATATTACAAAGGATACGGATGAAGAGATGCACGGGGTGAGGTATAGGGGAGGGGGAACAGAGCTTCCATGCCCTCCCTGGGTGGGCCGCCTCTAGGAACCTCCACCCCGACGTGTTCATCTATCTGGAAGCTCTCTATATACCATTGTCTTGGGCCCTTTATGGAGACTCCATTGAATAGGCACAACTGCCTGCTGTGTAGAAATGTGATAGGACAAAAAAGGTATGATTTAATACAGATAGACTGAGTGGGGACAGCCAGAAAGGCCTGCCTGTTCAGATTCTTCTTGGCCTCTCTGTGCAGCCTTCCTTCCTCCAGGGTAGCAGGCATGGCGCCTTCTGAAATTAGGGTCTTATGACCCATAATCAGAAAGGCAGAGGAAGAGCCCCATGCCTTGGGCTGGTGGAAGGAGGAGGGGAAGATCAGAGAGAGAGATCTGTTTCCTGAGGCCCGCTTCAGATGCCTAGGCCACTCAAACATTATAACAAAAGACTGGAACTGCAGACAAAACACACACACACATATATATACACATACACACACACACACACACACACCATAATATCATACATGAGAAGTATTGTTAATGTTTACATATTTAATACATAATAGTATTATGTGTAATACATAATCAACACATAATGAATAATACTGTTTACATTCAACATGTAATAATACATGATATTGTTTATGCATTTAACCAAGCCAAAAGCCTAAAGGATAGTAAGGTAGCATAAAAGGTGACAAGAATATTGTTAATGAAGAAATTGAGGCAAAAGATAAAATTAGGATAGGAAAATAGCCTGAGCTATTGGTTCTTGCCAAAAATGCTTTGTTCCCAAAAGCCTAGCAAATGGTTGCTACTGTTTTAATTCTGCATACTTGCAAAAGTATGCTGCAAATTCAGTTTTGAATTTTTTAGTGTCAAAGCAAAGAAGGAAGGACAATAAGTTAAAAGAATCCCAGAGATCATCACATATAAACCAATGAATGAGCTGATTAGAAGAGGCACAGATTTATTTTTTCTGGTAGTGGGGCCTGAAAGAAATTTCTCTACTTTGCTTTAATGATAAGGACCTTGATTTAATGAAAAATATTCCTCAACAATAAATAAAATATGCTACTTTTTAAAAGGCATCTTTGGTAAAGAATGAAGGAATGTACGTATACACGCAATTCTTTAGAGGGGTTGTGCTCATGCTCTCCTGGAATTCACCTCTCATTGAGCTTACTTGGTCCAGCATCACAGTTTGGAATATCATAAGAAATAGCTGACTTCTCCACTCTCTGGGCACATTCTCTCCAATTCATGGAGGATGGTGCTTGGAGTTAAACACGGAGTTCAAGTCACATCTTATTCACTTAGGGGTTTTTGTACCTTGAAGTCACTGAACATTTTTTAGCTTCTATTTCCTCATCTTCAGAATAGAGGAGCAAATATTATAAGGTCATTTCCTTTCTGGTACTAGTATGAGGAATAAATCAAATCTTTGAAATAAAGTACAGGGGAGAAAGGCTGAGATAGCAGACTAGAAGTGGCCTGCACATGCTTCTCAAGGAGAGGATAGAAAGTTGCAAGTAGATGCCAACTGATGGACCTTCTTAGAGAGAGCATTGCAAATCATCAGAGAAACAATGGTAGACATTCAGAGTGAAGAAGAGGGAGACAGGGTGATTTATTCACCAAGACCAGAGGGTAACTGGGAGAAGTGTCCACACATGGGGAAGGGGCAGAGGAGAGAACCCCAGAGCTCCATGCTCTCCCTGTGGACACTGCAATCCAAACAGTGAGAGGGCCCCCACAACTGCAGGCCTCTGTACTGATCAAGGAGCTCTTTGGAGACTCTGCAATAACATTGCACTGGAGAGCAAGCTCAGCAGAGACCTGCTGGCTTCTGTTTCTCTCTTGTTGCAACTGATGATATTCTGAGCTCTCAGGTCCAGAGCACCCAGTCAACAAAAGGATCAGCTTCACTACACCTGCCTCCACATAGTCCCTGCTGGGCTAGGAAGGAAGCAGGGAGAGTAGACTCTCTCGCACACCCCATGACTGGGAGCTGAGCACTCCCTCCCCACCAGAGAATTTGAACAAAGCAGGCACTGACACCACTTGACACATCCCATGGTAACAGCCTCAGTGGGTCCTGCTTTGAAATAGAGCACCAACCACTTGGTGGCCCAGCTTCTGTGGCCCCATGTGTCACCAAGCAGTCTATGCCCCGATGGCATCAAGCTGCACGATGCTTTCAGTCCAGTGGTGCACCTTGGACCCACTAGCCATGAGCCACCTCTCATCGTGTGCCACTATTACACCTGGATCTGGGTGGAGCAAACGCCTAAAAGCTTGACACCTGTAGCCACTGCCTAAATAACCTCACCCAGCAGCTACTGCCACTGCTGTGGGGAGATCTGGGCTGAGCACCTCCCACAACACCCACCTCCATGGAGAGAGACTCACCCAGCATGCACCCAAGCTTCCAACAGTGGCCTAGGGACAAACACACGACTCCACACAGCACCAGCTTGGACTATGACAACCACAGGGTAATGGGACAATGCAGAAGAGCTATATTATAGGCTCTTGGTGCATCTGCCTATCTTCGGTTGGATCAATCTTCTGGAATAGGATATAAATGTGCCATCTAGGGACATCTACTTATAAGTAGGAAAGTTCCCGGCAAAGGAGGACAGGTGCATGGCAAACTCCATTTACCCTGAACTGGGGAAGAGGATTCAGATTAGAAAAAACTAGCAAAAGAACTCTGGCAACATGGAAAAACAAGCTATTTCAACACCTCAATAGATCTACAGCAACAGACCCGAAGCAAAAGAAAATTTTCAGAATGTCAGAAACGGAATTCAGAATATGGATGGCAAATAAGATCAATGGGATTAAAGAGAAAGTTGAAAAGCAACACAAAGAAGCCAAAACAAATTTTCAGTATATGAATGAAAAAAAAATTTAAAAAAATCTCTGAAGGGATAGACAATACAAGAAAAGATGTAACAGAACATAAATGAAAGAATCATTAGTGAATTTCAAAATCTAGCATAAAGTTCAACAACAATCTAGATCAAGCCAAAGAAAGAATTTCAGAGCTTGAAGACAGACTTTTGAACTATCCTAATCAGTAAAAGATACAGAAAAAAGAATAAAGAAGAATGAACAATAAATTGGAAATATTGGACTATGTAAAATGTAAGAATTATGGGTATCCCTGAGGGAGAAGAAGAAAAAGCAAAAGCTTGGAAAATATATTTGACTTATTATTAGGAATTACTGAGGAAAACTTCTCTGGTATTGCCAGAGATTTAGATAGCCAGATTCAAGAAGATGGTCTTCAAACACTGGGAAGATTTATAGCAAATAGGAAATCTCTAAGACCCATAATCATCAACATGGCCAAAATCAAAATGAAGGAGAAAATTCCACAAGCTGCAAGACCAAAGCAACAACTAACCTACAAAAGAAAACCCATCTGGCTAATAACAGAATTCTCAGTGGAGACCTTACAAGCCAGAAGGGATCGGGGCCTCATTTTTAGTCTTCTTAAACAGAACAACTGCCAGACAAGAATTTTGTATCCTGACAACTAAGTTTCATAAATCATGAAGAAACAAAACCTTTTCCAGACAGGCAAACCATAAAGGAATTTGTCACTACTAGACTTGTCTTACAGTAAAAACTCAAAAGTGCACTATACATGGCACAGAACAAGGGATACCCACCAGTGTAAAAACACCCAAAAGTTAAATCTCACAGTTCTTATAAAACAGTAGAAGAAGACAGAAAATAAAACAACAAGGTATCATTCAACACGATGAATAGAACAGTATCCTGCACATCAATACTAACAGTGAATGTGCATGGTCTTAATGCTCTACTTAAAAGACAGACTGGGTAAATGGATGAAAAATCACAATCCATGTTGTCTTCAAGAAACCCATCTAACTCACAAGGACTCATTACAAACTGAAGTTAAAGGGATAGAAAAATATATTACATGCAAATGGAAGCCAAAATCAACCAAATGTAGCCATTCTCACATCAGATAAAATAGATTTTAAGTCAACAATGGTAAAAAAAAAGAGACGAGGATCATCATATAATGATAAAGCGAGCAATTCAGTAAGAAGAAATAACAATCCTAAATATATATGCCCCAGACACAGGGGCTCCTGGATTCATAAAATTAATTCTACTAGATGTAAGCAAAGAAATAGTAACATCATAATTGCTGGGGACTTCAACACCGCACTGAAAAAACTGGACAGAGCATAGAAGCAGAAAAAAAAAAAAAAAAAGAAAAAGAAAAAGAAAAAAGAAACACTGGACTTAAATGGGACTCTAAAACAAATGGACCTAACAGATATTTCCAGAACACTCTAAAAGCCATGGAATATACATTCTTCTCATCAGCACACGGGACATTTTCCAAGATTGATTGTATCCTAGGCCACAGAACAAGTCTCAGCAAATTCAGAAAAATTGAAATTACACCCTGTGTCTTTTCAGACTACAGTAGAATAAAACTAGAAAACAAATCCACACAAAATCATGGCAATTAAGCAATCTGCTGCTGAATGATCAATGGTGAAATTAAGATGGACATTTCAAAATTTTTAGAACTAAATGACATGGTGACACAGGATTTCAAAATCTATGTGATACAGGAAAATCAGTCCTAAGGGTAAAGTTCATAGCCTCAATTGTTTACATAAAAAGGGCAGAAGGATCACAAATTAAAAACCTAGTGTCACATCCCAAGGAACAAGAAAAAGAAAAACCAAATCCAAAGACAGCAGAGGAAAAGAAATAACAAAGCTCAGTACAGAACTAAATGAAATGAAAACCAAAAAATATGCAAAGGATCGATGAAATGAAAAGTTGTTTCTTAGAAAAGATAAACAAAATCAATAGAGCTTTAGCCAGATTCATCAGAAATAGAAGATAAATGACTCAAATGAGCTCAATCACAAATGAAGGGGACATTACAACTGATACCACAGAAATGCATAATAACATCCTTGAATACTACAAAAACCTCCATGCACACAAAATAGAAAATCTAGAGGAAATGGATAAATTCCTGGGACTACACAACCTCCCAAATCTGAATAAGGAAGAAATAGAAATCCTGAAAAGACCAATAATGAGAAGTGAGATTGAAGCAGTAATTAAAAAAAAAAAAAAAAAAAAAAAACTCCCAACAAAATAAAGCCCCAGGCCAAATGGATTCACAGCCAAATTCTACCAGACTTACAAAGAAGAACCAGTAGCTATCCTACAGAAATTATTCCATAACATCAAAAAGGAAGGATTCCTCCCTAACTCATTCTACAAATCCAGTATCACCTTGATACCAAAGCCAAGAAAGGGTATAACAAAAAAAGGAAACTACAGACCAATATCACTTACAAACAGAGATACAAAAATATACAAAAATACTCATCAACATATTAGCAAATCAAGTCCAACGGCACATCAAAAAGATAATTTACCATAATCAGGTGGGTTTCATCCCAGGGATGCAAGGATGGCTCAACATATGCAAATCAGTAAATATAATTCACCACACAAACAGAAGCAAAAACGAAGACCATATGATCATATCAATCGATGCAGAAAAATCATTTGATAAATCCAAACCCTTTCATGATCAAACCCTCAACAAACTAAGCATAGAAGAAACATGCCTCAAATTTTAAAAGCCATATATGACAAACCTACAGTCAACATCATACCGAATGGGGAAATGTTGAAAGCATTTTCCTTCAGAAATAGAACAAGGCAAGGGTGCCCGCTGTCACTATTTCTATTCACCGTAGTACTAGAAGTCCTAGCCAGTGAAATCACCCAAGAGAAAGAAATAAAGGGCATCCAAATTGGGTAAGAGGATATCATCTTGCTAATGATATGATCTTGTACCTAGAAAACCCTATAGACTCCACCAAAAGACTCCTAGAATTTATAAATAAATTCAGCAAAATCTCATGTTATAAAATCAAAGTACACAAATCAGTAGCATTTCCATATACTAATAACAGTCAAGCTGGTAGTCAAATCAAGGACTCAATGTCATTTACACCAGCTACAAAGAAAGTAAAATACTTAGGTGTATGCTTAACAAAGGAGGGGAAAGATCTCTACAAGTAAAACTGCAAAACCCTGATGAAAGTAATTGTAGAAATGGAAAAACATGCTGTGTTCATGGGTTGGTAGAATCAACATTGTTAAAATGTCCATACCTCCCAAGGGATTTATAGATTCAAACCAATTCCCATCAAAATACCAACACCTTATTTCACATATCTAGAAAATATAATTCTAAGCTTTATTGAGAACTAAAAAAGAACATGAATAGCCAAAGCAATAGTAAGCAAATAGAACAAATATAGAGGCATCACATTACCTGACTTCAAATTATATTACAAGGCTATAGTAACCAAAACAGCATGGTATTGGTAAAAAAAAAAAAAAAAAAAGTTGAGACATAGACCAAAGAAAGAGGATAGAGAACCAGAAATAAAACCATCTATCTACAACCACTGATCTTCAACAAAGCAGACAACATCATACAATGGGGAAAGGAAGCCCTATTCAACAAACAGTGCTGGAAAAACTGGATAGGCACATGCTGAAGAAGGAAACAGGACCCTTATCTCTGGCCATATACAAAAACTAATTCAAGATGAATTAAAGTCTTAAATGTAAGGCTTGAAACTATAGAAATTTTAGAAGAAAATGCAGGAAAACTTTTCTAGACACAGATAAAAAATTTATGACTAAGACCTCAAAGGCAAATACAATAACATCAAAAATATATAAATAAGACTTAAATTAAGAAGCCTCTGCATAGTAAAGGAAATAACCAACAGAGCAAACAGGTGACCTATAGAATGGGAGAAAATATTTGCAAACTATACATCTGGCAAAGGACTAATATCCAGAATCTTTAAAGAACTCAAACAAATCAGCAGGAAAACAAACAAACAAAAACAAAAGACTCCCTTAAAAAGTGGGCAAAAGACATGAACAGAATTTTTTTCAGAAGAAGATAGAAAAATAGCCATCAAACATGAAAAAATGTTCAATATCACTAATCATCAGGGAAATCAAAACTAAAAACATAACGTGGTACCACCTTATCCTTGTCAGAATGGAGATTATTAAAATGTCAAAAAATAATAGATGCTGGCAGGGGTGCAGAGTAAAAAGAATGCTTATACAATTTTGGTGGGACTGCAAACTAGTACAACCCTTAGGAGAACAATACGGAAATTCCTCAAACAACTCAAAATAGACCTACCTATCTGATCTAGCAATCCCACTACTGGGTATCTACCCATAAGATGCAAAATCATTTTATCAAAAAGACTCCTGTAGTTGGATGTTTATCACAGCACAATTCATAATTGCAAAGATATGGAATAAATCCAATTGTCCATCAATTCACAGGTAGACAAAGAAAATGTAGTATGTATATACCGGTGAGTATACTCAGCTATAAAAATAAATGAAATAGTGTCTTTCGTAGCAACTTGGATAGAACTGGAGACCATTATCCTAAGTGAAGTATCTCAGGAATGAAAAAACAAACACCACATGTTGTCACTAAAAAATGGGAGCTAAATGATGTATATATATGAGCACAAAAAGAGGTAAAGGATATTGGACTCTAAGAAGGGGGAGAGTGGGAGGGGAGTGAGGTATAAAACTTATCTATCTGGTGCAATGAACACTCTCCTGGTGACGTGCACACTGCAAGCCACGATTACATGCATTATACAGTTTACCCATCTAACAAAAACATTAGTGTGCCTTAATATTTTGAAAAAACACCATAAAGGACAGGATGTATAGTAGTTGTTCAATAAACGATAGGTCTATCTTTTAAACTTCCCCAACTTTTCCAGTCATTAAAAAAAAACTCACTAGAAATTAACATGGAACAACTTCATGGAGTTTCAGGAAATGCCAAGTGAGACCAAAAAGGTAAAAATTCTCTGAACCTGGGAAACATTATCACTAATCATTGCGAGGCTTCCTTTTCCCAACCTAGGCTCTTCCAGTCACTTATTTAACCCCATCTTGCCTCTGTTTCATCATTTGCATAACAGAGATAATAATAGTACTTATGCCTTAGACTTGTTGGAGAAGTGAACAACTTTTCCACTCTTCACAATTTAGTTGCTGTTGGATATGAGAATTCTCTCCTTGGGAGAGCTCTCCTGAAATTTTAGAGAGTGCAAAATTAAGCAGATTTCTGATATGACATGGCAGAATAGAGACTACACTGCACCAGGAAATGATGTAGGATTGAAAATAACAGGATGCCAGAAATGCACATTGTTAGCAAATGAATGAATAAATTATTCAGTTTCAAGGTATCATGTTATTGCATAAATTGTAGTGATGTTTTGGTGATTTTGCAAGTGACTTTGTTAATACATTAGAAAGAAACTTTCATATTGTGTATCACAGTATGTTGCAGTTTAAGGAATGACTGCTTTATCTTGGCTTGGGAAGCTAAGTAGGTCATTGGAATTTTGTTAGTGAGCGTGGAAGCAGCACTAACCCATCACAGCTATGTGATAAGACCCTACAAACTGTGCGTGCCACAGGCAAAGAGCCCTTCCCAGAGTCAGCATTTTTTTATCAGTGAAAACTGCTGAATACACTCGTTTGTGTTATTCAACAAACCATTACTGAATACAGGTTATACACCATACACTGTTGTGGGTCTCGGGCATGCAGACTTTAATAAGCCTGACCTCTACCTTCGAGGGTTATAACTTCCAGTGTGAGAGGCCTGGATAGTAGATATTTCATTCCACAGCCCATTTCACTGCACTAACTCCCCTTTTTTTCTGGGACTCAGAGCTGACCAGGTGACTACAGATGGCACGTTCTTTTTCTCTTTTATGATTATTCACCCTCCAGAATATACAAGCCCCATGAAAGCAGGAATATTGTCTGTTTCCATCAGCATCCCACTTAGAGATGACTCAAATCTGTTCCATGAACTTGTGTGCTAATCACAACCTGCTTCCCTTAACAATATTGTAAGGTTGGGATCATTTGAGCCTCAGAGAGGATATAAGTCAAAGCCAATACAGGCAATAAGTGCTGGAACTGGGAATCAAACCAGGTCTGTTGGGCTCCTTGAGTTGGAAGGCATCACATGCTGTTCTTGCTTTTAAGAGGAAAAGTTGCAAAGGCAGGGTCTGAGCAAAGCATGTTTGCCCCAGTGCCAGACCGCTGCCTCCAGTGAAGTCAGGATACTGGGAATTAGCTTCAACCCTGTTTCTCTCCCCTTATCCCAGCCACCCACTAGATCCTGCTGATTCTGTATCTAAATGTCTCTCACACCAGTCTCCCTGCTCTGTTTCCACCTATGTGGTCCAAGCTGCTATCACCTCTCATCGGGATCATCCCAAATAGCTTCCAGGTGTTCTCTCCCCTTCCAATCTTTATCCCTCCAACCTATTCCACAAGCCCAGCATTTAAAAGCATGAACTGAATCCTGCTCCTCCTTGCCTGAGCCCTCCTGTGGCTCCTGTAATCTGCAGGAGAAGGTAAGATGAATTTTACCTATAAAACAAAGTCCTTTGTGACATAACGCCTGCTGTCTTCTGATCCTCTACAGGCTTTATCCCAGTCCAGAGTGTCCTATAAGAGTCACCTGGCCTTGCTTTTAGTTTCGAATACACCCAAATGGCCCATCCTGCCAAGCCTTTGCTTGACATTTTTTCCACTTGAAATGTGTTTCCCCACCTGTCCATCCAGAGTCTACCAAACCTATTCGGTTCCTCATACAGATCCAGGGCAATCTTCCTGAGTCATCTAGTTCCACATCAGCTGTTTGTGTGACATTGGGCAGTTCATTTTACCTTTTGTGCCTTAGTTTCTGTATCCATAAAAAAGGAAATAATGGTTATATACTTCATAGGATTCTTGTGAGGACTAATGGAGTTAATACATGTAAAGCACTTTGAACGGTGACTGGCCCACAGCAGGTGCTATATCTATGGTGCTTAGAGTGTGGCATGCAGACCAACAACATCGGGATTGCCTGGGAACTTGTTAAAAATGCAAATTCTTGAGTACCACTGAAAACCTACTAACTCAGTCACTCTGAAAATGGGGTCCAGCAGGCTGTGTTTTAACAAGCCCTCTGGGGGTTTCTGACTGTGCCTAAGACTTGAGAACCCTGCACTGTGTAGTACATGTTAGCCACTGATATTGATACCAGCATTGGTATATGTTCCAGTATTGGTATCAGTGTATGAGTATCAGTATTAATTATTGCTGTAAATGTTATTGTCTATGTTTCATAGTGCAGGTGTTCTCTGGGGTATGCACCTACTAGTTAAGCTACCGAGTGGATTGTGACAGAAGTGTGAGTTTAAATTGACAGGTCAATTCCCGATTGTTTGCCAAAGTATCTGTAAAAATTTATACTCCCACAAGAAATGTTTAAGATTCCTGCTGATCTGCATTCTCAACACTTGATAATTAAAGACTATTTAAATTTTGTCTGTCTGGTAAGTGCAAAATGATACAGCTTTGTGTTTTGAATTTTATATGTATTTGGTGAATTCTGACACTAAGCATCTTTTTAAATATGGCCATTTCCTCATCTGACAAATATGTATTCATAGCTATCACAATTTTTAAAAATTTGTGTATTATTTATATATCAGATTAATATTCAAAAATTTATGTGATGTAAAGATTAAATTAATCAATGTATATAAATTGCTTAGAATGAGGAACATAAGAAGCACAGTTTGTCTTGGTCATTTTAATATTAATAATATTTAGTACTCTAGATTTACAAATGGGTCATTTTTATTATTAATAGTTTTCATATCATATGCCTATATTATGAATGTTTTTATCTACATCTGTTGATACGACCATGTTTTTCTTTTTTAAAACATTAATATAATTAAGTACAATAATAAATTATCTAATGTTGAATTAATCTTGAATTTATGGAATTTATCTTATTTTCTCATGGCATATTTTAATATTATACCATATGCAGTTTGCTAATATTTACTTAGAATTATGTAAAACCATTAGGATCTGGCATTTTTTGAGGAAATATTAACTATTGATTTATTTTTAAAACTGTAGGATTATTTTTATTATTTTTTCATTATTTTATGCTTATAAACAATGAGATGATTGAGTTTATTTTACTTCTTTAGCTATTTTTGTAAATTTATAGATATGCACATACATGACACATATGTGTACATATATGCATATACACACATATATGCACTTATTAGGAATTTGTAGCTTAAATTTTCAAATTTATTAAGTTGTTTCACTAATATTCTCTAATACTCATAAAGCCTGTCTATGATTTTATTCACCAGTGCATCTTTTTCAGATTCTTTTTCAATTCTAATTTTTATTACCAATATTTTAAATTATGCTTTCTCTCTCTCTCTCTCTTCTTCTTCTTTTTTTCTTAAACTTACCACTGAATTTTCTTAATTTTCAGTTTTTTCAGGGTGACAATATTTGTTTTGGTGAATTTCTGGTCATTAATTTGCACTCATATATTTCATTTCTTTCCTTGCTTCATCTCTTTACTTATAAGTTTTTTATTTCTGCATATTATGGGAGTACAAATGTTTAGGTTACATTGCCTTTGTCCCCCCTCCCCCCAGTCAGAGCTTCAAGGGTGTCCATCCCCCAGATGGTGAACATCGCACTCATAATGTATGTATATCCCTATCCCCTCCTCCCCACTCCCATCTGCCCGACGCCTGATAAATGTTATTCCTATATGTGCACTTAGGTGTTGATTAGTGAAACCAATTTGCTGATGAGTACATGTGGTGCTTTTTTTCCATTTTGGGGATACTTCACTTAGTAGAATGGGCTCCAGCTCTATCCAGGAAAATACAAGAGGTGCTATATCGCCATCGTTTTTTGTGGCTGAGTAGAAAGAACTCCATGGTATACATATACCACATTTTATTAATCCACTCTTGTATTGATGGACACTTGGGTTGTTTCCACATCTTTACAATTGTGAATGGTGCCACTATAAAAATTTGAGTGCAGACATCTTTTTTATAGAATGTCTTTTGTTCTTTTGGGTAGATGCCCAGTAATGGGATTGCTGGATCAAATGGTAGATCTACTTGTATCTCTTTAAAGTATCTCCATATTGCTTTCCACAGAGGTTGCACTAATTTGCAGTCCCACCAGCAGTGTATGAGTGATCCTGTCTCTCTGCATCTATGCCAACATTTATTGTTTTGGGACTTTTTGATAAAGGCCATTCTCACTGGAGATAAGCGATATCTCATTGTGGTTTTGATTTGCATTTTGATGTTAAGCATTTTTTCATATGTTTCTTGGCCATTATTCTGTCTTATTTTCAAAAGTTTCTGTTCATGCCCTTTTCCCACTTTTTGAAAGGGTTGTTTGATTTTTTCTTGCTGATTTTCCTGAGTTCTAAATAGATTCTAGTTATCAGCCTTTTATCGGATGTGTAGCATGCGAAAATTTTCTCCCATTCTGTAGGTTGTCTGTTTGCTCTTGTGACAATTTCTTTGGCAATGCAGAAGCTTTTTAATTTGATCAGGTCCCGTTTATTTATTTTTGTTGTTGCTGTGATTGCCTTTGGGGTCTTCATAAATTCTTTGCCTAGGCCAACGTCTATAAGAGTTTTTCCAACATTTTCTTCTAGAAGTTTAATAGTCTCACACCTTAGGTTTTAGTGTGTTACTAAGAAGCACTGAGGAAGGAAATAGCAGAGGACGTAAACAGGTGGAAAACCATACCATATCGTGGTTTGGCAGAATCAACATTGTTAAAATTTCTATACTACCCAAAGTGATCTACAGATTCAATGCAATCCCTATTAAAATAACAACATCATTTCTCACAGATATAGAAAAAATAATTTTGTGCTTCGTATGGAACCAGAGAAGACCCCGTATAGCAAAGGCAATCCTAGGCAATAAAAACAAAATGGGAGGTATCAATTTAGCAGACTTCAAACTATAGTACAAGGCTATAGTAATGAAAACAGCTTGGTACAGGCACAAGAACAGGAACACTGACTAGTGGAACAGAACTGAAACCCAGATATAACACCATCCTCATATAGGCATCTAATCTTTGACAAAGCAGACAAAAACATACACTGGGGAAGATAATCCTTATTCAATAAATGGTGCTGGGAAAATGGATAGCCACATGTAGAAGACTGAAACAGGATCCACACCTTTCACCTCTCACAAAAGTATAACTTCTGAATTTATAAAGTTTCCATATTTTTCTTTTTTGAGATAACTACTTGAGGCTATGTATTTCCTCCTGAATACTAGTAAACACTTTTGACACATTCAAAAATAACATATTTTATATTTAAACTCAGTGTTTTCTGATTTTTATTATGTCATTTGTTTAATATACATTTCAAAGCACATGAGAGTGTGTGTGTGTGTGTGTGTTTTGTAAACTACAAAACGTAAGGGTTTAAAGTTATTGCAATTGAATGGAAAAAACCAAAGTGGTTAGAGGCAGGGTCCTAGAACAGGTGTTGGCATTTCAATCCTAACTGCTACTTCTCAGCTACAGAACCTTTAGCAGACATTCTCAGTTTCTCTATTTTGGCCCCAGTTTTATTATCTACAAAACAGTTGTTCTGAGGTCTCCATAAGTATATACATTGTGCTTAGCACAGTGTCTAGGTAGTATTTTTTTTTTTAGGTAGTATATTTTTATTTATTTTACATAGTCAAAAACTGTTGCAGGTATAATACTTATTCTTTGAAGTTGCAGAAACTACTTCGTTTATAGTTTAGTAGAACATGATAAGTTTTCATGAATGTTTCTTGTGTGTTTATAAATGATCTAACTTCTCTTTCTTCCCAAACCCCAGAATTTATCCACTGCAAATTTAGCCCATTCAAATTTAGGCTCTAGTTCACCAAGAGTCTGTGTAGTCCTTCTCCACGCTGTCAGGTCAATGCAGATGGAAAAGCTCACTCTATCCCCTAGACATACACTTTCTTATCATTGTTTCCAACTGAAGATCAATTCCTTCACTGTGATGTCAACTCATCCATGCATTTTAAATATTTATTATATTTTATCAAGCATTTTTAGGTGTGGTATATTGGGAGGAGTTTCTATGAACAAAGGCAACAACTGCCCAAAATGTGGGACGAAAGAGAATTCATTGACTAGCTGTGGTCTTGGAGACTCTACTTCTTTGCTTGAGTCTTTGGGCTTGTTAATAACATTCTCTAATCCTCTGCTTTCTCATCTGAAAACTGAGTATAATATGCGAATTGCTGCGACAAATCAAAGAGTACTGTAAAAAGATTTAACATAACTCATGACACATAACAAATGTTCCATTAAATAAAAATAATACCTAGTATGAGGAAGTGGCCCATTGTATGTTGATTTTATCCAAGATCAGGAAGAGTATATCCTTATTGTCCATATGTATCAGCTTTGGACTTTGATGATACATAGACAAAAAGAAAAGAAGAAGGGAGAGAAGGAAGAAGGAAAGGATGTAGAAGAAAAAGAAAGAGGGAGACAATTAAAAAATATATTAATTCAGCTCCAGAACTGAGTATGGTTTTAATTCTCACCAAACAAACTGACTCAGTGTGGTTAGATTAGGAAAGTATGGAATAGGCATTGAGCATGGATTATCCAGTATCACTTAATTAGTGAGACTTGAACTATTAGTTTACATCTCAGTTCATCTGTGCTGCTATAACAAAATACTTGAGACTGGGCAATTTGTAGAGAAAATAAGTTTATTTCTCTCAGTGCAGGAGGCTGGAAAGCCCAAGATCAAGGAACTGACAGAGTAGGTGTCTGGTGAGGGCTGCTCTCTGCTTCCAAGGTGGTGCCCCTTGCTCATTCGCCAGAGGAGAGGACTGCTCTGTCCTCACATGGCAGAAGGGACAGAGGGGCAAACTCCCTTCTTCAAAAGCCTCTATAAGGGCACCAAATCCCACTCATAAGGGTGGAACCCTCATGTTTCAATCACTTCCTAAAGGACATACCTGTTAATATTAATGCATTTGAGATTAAGTTTCAACATGAATTTTGGAGAGAAAAGAAATTCAAATCATAGAAGTCTACAATAGGATCTACAACTGTTCTTTGCAACCACTGGCCATTCTAAGAATTATAGCAATCATAATAGCTAATATCTAGTGATTATTACAATATTTTGCGTCAGTTATTTTATTAAGTACTGAAAAATACTATCTTTTTTAGTATTCAAGACTAACCTAAGAGGTAGGTGCTATTATCTCCATTTTACAGATGAGAAAACAGAGACAATAAGAGGTTAAGTAATTTTCCCATGATCACCCAGTTAGTAAGTGATAGAACCAGGATTTGAACCCAGAATGTGGATAAATTTCATGCTCCACATTTCATCTCCACATTTCACGCTCTTACCTATGGCACCCACATTTTTCAGCTGAGAAATAGTAAAGTCAGTGTTTGAGCACAGACAGTTTTCTCCAGAGTATACACTTAACCACTAAACTGAATTGCTAATGAGAATCTAACCAAACACCTGTTTATTTAACAATCATGGAACTTGATGATTTCATGTATGTAGTTTTATGCATTTCAGATGCAGGGAAAATACTAAAAAATTAAAAATTAATAGTAGCCGTAATTTACTGAGCACATGCTAGTTGCCAAAAATTTTGCTGAGCTTTAACTTCTCTGAGCCTCAGGTCTTTCATCTATAACTTGAAAATAGATTCTAGTTTGCAATGAGTTATGAAATTTAAAAAAGACAAAAATGTAATTTTGCACCATGAAATGATGCTAGGAAATCAGAAATCTAGTATCCAATCTAGAATGCCTGACTCCAAATCTCATTATAACAATCACTATGCTATATTGCCAGGTAGTTCTGTTTAACAGCATAAGAAAATGAGGATTAAGAAGTAAAGTGTTTTTCTTTAATTCACAATACAGTATAAGTAGTCGTATTAGAATTGGGTCTAACTTTGGGAACCGCAATTGCCATTTTTTTTTCACTATATCAGAGACCCCCAGGACCAAAATTAAAAAAAAAAAAATCATAGAAAACTGTAGACATAAGGCAAAAAGTATAGCCAGAAAGAGTACCAGAATCAGAATCATGGGATGGATAGAAAAAAACAAATTAGATGATGAGAGAAGAGATCAAGATCCTATGACCTTTCCCATATCAAATGCGGTAGGTGATGTTCTAGTCTGAATGTGCCCTTCAAAATTCATATGTTGGATTTTTAACACCCATGGGGATGGCGTTAAAAAATGAGACCTTTTGGGAGGTGATTAGGTCATGAGGGGTCTATGCTCATGAATAAGATTAATGCCCTTATAAGCTAGCCCCTTATACTATGTGAAGATACAGGGAGAAGTCTTCATCTATGAACTGGGAATAGAGCCCTCACCACACACCAAATTTACTTGATCTTGGTCTTCCCAGCCTCCAGAACTATGAGAAACAAATGTTTGCTGTTTATAAGTTACCCAGTTTATGGTATTTTTGTTATAACAGCCCAAAGAGAGGCAGCCTACGAAAATGGTTCCCAGGGACCCCACCTCCTGATATTCAATCCCTCCTGCATGTGAGCTAGACCTTGCCACCTGTGTCTAACGAATAGAATCTGACAAAGTAATAAATGTAACTTCCATGATTTAGGCTATAAAAGATGGACTTCTGTCTTGCTAGAATTCTTTCTTTTGCTGGTCATCTTTCTCTCTTACTTTCTCACTTGCTAATTTTTATGAAGTGAGCTTTCAAGTTTCGAAACACTCTTCACAGCATGAAAGAGGGTAATATGGCAAGGAACTGAGGAAGGCCCCTGGCCAACAGCTTGTGAGAAATTAAATGTTGCCAGCAACCACCTGAGTGAGTTTGGAAGAGGGTCCTTTCCCACTTGCACCTTCAGGTGAGACTGCACCCTGTGCCAGTACCTCCATACAGCTTTATAAGAGACTTTGAAACAGAAGACCCACCAATCCCTGGATTCCTGTCCCATAATAACCATGAGATAATACATTTGTCCTGTTCTAAGTCACTACATTTTGGGGCAGTTTTTTACACAGCAATAGAAAAGGAAGAGGTCAAATATGGCCAGAAAAGAGCCATGACTAAGTTCTTCCTTTTTCCTTTCCACATCAGTGGTTGGTTCCAAACCCTGGTCAAGAAACAGAATGATGTCAAATGCTAGAATTTCTGTTGCTGAATGTGAAGGTGTTAAAATAATTAAAAGTCATCAATAATTACAAAATAACCACTAATAGAGGGCATGTAGCTCTTGCCCTTGGGCACCAGGCTGCTGTTGGAGAAGAACCTTGCACTGCCCTCATTAAGTTTTTAGATACTTGCTAGGCAAAATTCTTGAGCTTTCCAGAACCAGGTATTCACCGTGCTTTGCTTCTTACCACTTACCCAGGCCATGTTGTAGCTCATGCTTCTCTGTATTGTCCAACAAAAAGCCCCATGTCTTGTCTGGCAGGCATCATCCTAATAGTGTTATACTCAATTTTAACCAAACCTAATTTTGCACATGGATGTATATTAGTTGGCATAACTGTGAACGTTTTCTATTATACCAAGTGATCATTACTGTCCCAGATGCTCCTGCTAATTCAGAGAAGCTTCCATGAGTGGCCTTTGGCTGACTGAGGTATCCCAAGACTCATCTTCCTGGGGATGTAGTAGGCAGAACCTTTTCACAAGCTCCAGGGGAACACAAGTTGGCATTTAGAGTGTCAGAGTTTTCTGTGATTCTTCCCAGTTCCCTGCTGTCTTCCTAAGCTCCATGGGGATGCTCAAGCACTTCTCTTCCTAATGAAAGTATTAATAGCTCACTCTCCAGTTTCCTCCTGGGCCATTATCTCATATGTCTCTTCTAGATTCCTAGTGTCATAACCCAACTTATAATCACATGCTGGTGCAGCTTACAATGAGGTTTCTTGACAGGCTTCATTTAAAATAAGCCGCTCACATTTAGAAAATTAGATATTACTTATCATCATCATCATCAGTACATATTATTCACTAAGAGTCTTTTATGATTCAGTGACTCTGAAGAATTTTTCCTAAATGTTAAGCCTATAATTATCCTTTTTCACAAACAAGGGGACTGAGACCCAGGATAGTTTCCACTTGCTCAACAGCATGTAGTTAATTAGAGTTGACACAGAGGCTCATGTCTGATTCTCAGACCTGGGCCCTTTGTGTTCCAGGGCTGGCAAAAGAGGAAGAAGTATACCCTCATTCATGATTAAAAACATTCTAAAACTCACTCTTATTTTACCTTTAAAAGCCACATCACTACCCAGTTTTCTAGATCTTTCTAGAGAAATTCACTGTCAATGATTTGGTTCTTCCTTCTAATGCCTTCTAAAATGATAACTAGTGAGTACAAAAATGGCCCATTCTGCTCAACTGCAGACCTGGCACTTCTTCATGTTAGGAGTGGCCATAGAAATGTTCCTAAGCTGGTAAAATAGGCCTCCTGGAAAAAGGATTTTGCTGAACCAATGGAAATCTAAAAAATCAAAGCCACAATGGAAATAGCCTATAATTAATACTGTTAATTTGTTGGCACATTGGCTTGTTGCGAGCGACAATGAAATACAAGTTGGAAACGTTTTTCATTATGAGAAGGCCTGACATATGAAATCATCTCCAGCAGTTCCCAAAATATCACTCAATGTGGGAACTGGGCACCAGTGAGAAATGAAGTCTTCAGTTCCTTTTTACTTTCCCCTGAGCTCAGGTGCTCCCATCACATAGTGTGCACACCTCCGTTTCCACACTCACCTGTGTCTCACACCTGGTGGCTCATCTGCCCTGCACCATACTCACTGTGAGCTCCTTAAGCACAGTGACCACGTCTGACACTTCTCCCAACTGTCAACAGTGCCTGACAATCAGCAGTCACTCCAGAAATACTTCTTGAATAAATGCTTACACAAATGAGTAAATGTACAGATACATGAATGAACAGGTAAATAACCATTTCAAATGTAAATTTTTCTTAAGAAATCAATGGAAAATGACTAGTGAGTATAGCACAAATTGTCAGACACTGCTTATTAATTCTACCTCACTTAGTACTCACCATTGCCCTCTCACATAGGTGCTATTATTAATCCCATTTTAGAAATAAGCATCTGGAACTGACAGAGGTCACACCTCTTGCTCAAGGTCACATGGACATTTAATATCAGAGTTGGGTTTGAAAACCAGAGCCTGAGCTATTTTGCTGCCATGGGAGATGGCTTAATGGTTTGTTATTCCCAAGAAAACTGAGATATGAACAGGTGAAGAGGTTTTCTAAGATTTCAGGCAAGCAAATCTGTTGTTTTTATGCTTTTATGTATATCATATCATCTCATCCTGCTAACAGAATATGGTTAGGGAAAGCTAGAGGCTGGGTGAGAGCTCAGAATTTCTGCCTCCAAGTCCATGACCTTTTCCAAAGTAAGGACCACCAAGTTACAGTCAAACTGATAAGACAGAGAACACATGCGGGGAATCGATATTCACTTAATATCACATTTTAAAAAATTTCTCATAATAACCCTGTGGAATCCTTTTTATATCCTTTAACCTAATCCAGAATTGAGGTTCCAAGGCATTAGGGAATGGGCTTGAGGTCACACAAAGAGCAGCAGAGTAGGAATTGAAAGCAAATTTGTGACTTCAAAATCCATACTTTTCTCCCCACAGTAGCATGCTTTTTTCCCCAAAATGTAGCTTAAAATTGGCTTTTTATTCGTGCGTGCTTTTGAATGAAAAGGATCTACCATAACCAAGCCAAAAATAAATAGTAAAAATAAACCCATGGTGAGTTTATTTGACTCACGTTACAGGATGAATCACCATAAAAGATAAAAGGCGAAAGCAGAAAGAGAAACTGACCCGCGCCTCTGATTCTTTTTGCACCAGTCTCAGGTACTGAGGAGCCCTTGTGGAATTCCCCTTTGGAGTTCAGAGTTTCGCAAGTTGTGCAACCACAAGGAGGGCACCTGTCTCTGCCAGCATGTCTCTCTTTCTTCTAAAACATTTTTTATAAGCTCTTGTTACATGGTTCAGTTATTTCAAGTTTTCTGATGGCTTTGGGACCAAAATAGGCTAGTCTGAAAGACATAGTGAGAGAAGCAACTTACTGGGACATACAGCAGACAGTGAATCTGATGCGCCTCGGGGTCTGAATGTCACCTTCAACATTCCTGCTCTTGATCTAGTTTGGAGTGTGGATGTTTTTCTTTTTCTGAGACTTGTATATAGTCCCTTTATTAGGACTGAAACACACAGTAAATCACATCTATGAATTTGATTTGGCAGATTCTTTCTGTCATGTACAAAATACGTGACCCTGTACAAGTGATTCAACCTCTCTGCGCCTGACTGCCTCACCTGGAAACCAGGATTAAGGCTAGAAAATCAGAGGTTGTTCTGGGTATTAACGAGCTAATGTCTAGCACAGCTCTTGGTACCTACTTGGCACTTAATCAGTCATGTTCCTTTGCATCCTATATTGTCTTATGGATGAGCTTCAGTTGTAGACTTAATAAATCCTAGAAAGCACTACTTACTGGGGATTTTCAAAAAATAATACACAACTTGCAAATGTCATCACTCAGGTATCTGTTTGGTCAGGTTTGCCATATTTGGTGGAAATGAATTATTGAGCAGCTAAAGTTAATGCAAATGAAACTCTTGAACTTAATTGTGTCATGACATTTAAAGCAAAGAAAAGGAGAAATTCTATCTTTGCATTAAGATTTGAAATGCCATGCAAGTGATAATGACAGTAATGATTTTATTATTGGTGATAATCATGGTAATAGCTAATATTAATAGCAATAAAAGAGGAATAAGCATTGCTGAGACTATTCCACATGGTAGGCCCTGTTCTAGTCATCGATGCAGGCTAATTTTCAAAACGATCTTGAGGCGTAAGTATTTTAAGCATTAGCTGATGGCAATTGTGAGCCTTTTTTTCCATAGGATCATTGAAATAAGAGAAATAAACTAAGTCAAAACAATAGCAGGAAACAGTAACCTTTAAGCTGAACAGCATTAGCAGTATGAATATTATTGATATATTGATGGCAATAATAATATTGATAATAATAGCAATAATCATTATCGATAGTGTACACCAGGCCCTGGGTTAAGTGATCTACATAAATTGTGATATTTTAAATTTATGGTCTGAAAATCTCAACTACACAGAAATCGTACCTGAGTGTGATCCAGGAAAGAAGACACTAAATGTGGGATCCCACAAATTTTAGACAGCAGGGGATACTCCAGGGTTGGGGCCAGGACTGTGATCATGCTTTGTGCTCACCAAACAACAATTAAATTATTAACTCAGCCTCCCTGCTCTCTTAGTTTGGTTTCCCCTCAAAAAAGAGCTTGAGACAAGAATTTAGGTACAGATTGTTTCTTTGGAAAGTGACTCCAAAATCAGATGTGAGGGAGTGCTAGGAGTGAGGTAATGAAAATAGAAAAGTAAATGAAATGTGCATTTTCAAACTGTTTACTGGTATCAGAACTTGGCTTCAGTTGCACTGGGGCCACATACAATCCTTTAAGAATGGTCCCTTCAAGGATGAGAGGTTGCAACATTTATCCATCAACTCTCATGTCTCATTGGCTGGGGGATCCCACAGGAGTAATACTTTCTTGAACTTCTGGGATGCCCTGAATGTGGGCTGAGATGGCACCAGAAAAAGCTCTGAGGCAGAAAAGCAAGAAATGCTGAAGATACTGCTGTAGGTGGGACATCTGTAGCAAGCATGGAGCCACCCAATAGGGCTGTATGGTGACATCAGAAGGAACGGGAGACAGAGCATCACGAGAGTCTGCTACCTCTTGCATACTCAGCTCTGACCGTGCCCATATGAAGTCCATTCTGTCACTGACTCTTCAAAGTGCAGCCAGAAATAATCTCTAAAACAGTCCTGAGGGTTGGTGAGACAAGCTATGGCATTACACCATTTCAGGTGTTCCTGAGGCTGTAACTAAAATTCATCATCTCCCTTCTCTATCCTCCACCTTGTACTTTCCTCACCTTTAGCCAGCAGCACTTCAGCTAGTCTAAGGTACTTGCATGTTGTAAGGCACTGCCATCCATATCAGATCTGGCCCTTTCTGGGCACGTTCACTGTATCTGACTGCTCCCTGCTATCAGCAGATGTGGAAGCTACAAAACATGACTACCTGAATCCTGAGAGGACCTCCCTCCTCCCATGACATAGTGGTGACCTTATTTCCCCAAAAAGATCAGGCTAGTTAACCAAACCAGTATGATAACGTTTTTACCTGACTGTACACTGGTACGAAGAGTCCCACGTGAGCAGGTGGCAGCCATATCTTCTGGAATGGTGGCCCCTTACTGTGATCCCTGGTTGTGGAAGGAAGTATAATGTCTGCATGTGGGTCAGGGAGAGTCAGGATGAGAGGAGAAAGTCCTGCTTTTGCCTGTGAAATTTTCCTAGACCTTTGACTTCTGTCTGTTGGGAACATCTCACCATACATGAATCATTATTGTGAAGCACATAACACATTGTGAAGGAGGGCACTGTGAAACATTGTCCCCAAATAGTGTTTTAGATCAGCCTTTTATAGGCCTTTCTGACTTTCCATAGGGCTGGCTACTTCTAAGGATCAATGGATTTCTTTCATGAGTAAATGATTGCACTTTCTTTTTTTAATCTCAAAATATTAAGGGGGTACAAATGTTTTGTTACATAGATACACCGTATAATGCTTGAAGTCAGGGCTTTCAGTGTGCCTCTCACCAGGACAGTGTTCATTGTACCTGATAGGTAAGTTTTTACCCCTCACCCCATTCCCAACCTGCCCCATTTTTGTGTTCCAATGTCTGTTACATCTCTTTGTGCTGTGTGTGTCCATCCTTTGTCTCCCACTTATTAGTGGGAACATGTGGTGTTTGTTTTTCCATTCCTCAGATGCTTCATTTAGGACAGTGGTCTCGAATTCCATCCAAGTTGCTGCAAAATACATTATTTCTTTCCTTTATATGGCTGAGTAGTACTCTATAGTGTGTATGTGTGTGTGTGTATGCGTGTGTGTGTGTGTCTATATACATACCACATTTTCTTCATCCACTCATCAAATGGTAGAAATTTAGGTTGATTCCACATCTTTGCAATTATGAATTGTGCTGTGATAAACAATCAAGTGAACATGTCTTTTTGATAAAATGATTTCTTATCCTTTGTAGATACCCAGTAGTGGGATTGCTGGATCAAACAGCAGATCTACATTTGGCTCTTTGCAGAATCTCCATCCTGTTTTCCACAGGGGTTGTACTAGTTTTCAGTCCCACCAACAGTGTATAAATATTCCTTTGTCTCTGCATCCAGGCCAGCATCTGTTGTTATTTGGCTTTTTAATAATGGCTATTCTGACAGTGGTAAGGTGGTATCTCATTGTGGTTTTAGTTTGCATTTCCCTGATGATTAGTGAGCTGAACATTTTGAATGAAATGAATCACTTGGGTTGTGATAATTTAATGCCGAAAATCTGGGTTTATTAATCAGGTACTGTCTACACCCTTGGACGTTGCTGCTGGCAGAGATACTGAAGTTGGGGAAGGCAAACGTGTATCAGGGATAGGTATCTTGTCCGATAAAGACAAATTACTTTTCAGCCAGCCATTGTCCCCAACATAACCTAGATGCCATGTGGCAGGCTTGACTGCTCAGGGGATAGAGTCATGTTGAGGACTTGTGCTGTGGGTCCATCTGTGCTACTGAAAGTTTGGGCACATGGTAGCAGCAGAACCTAGGCTAGGCATGGTAAGAATCCAGATCCATGCTGGTAGTTGCAAAGGGTGACTCATGCCCTGACACCATGGCTGTACCAATCATGGCCTGTTGTCCAAGCACTGTGTGGCTGAGGACACAGGGGCTTGTTGCCATTCACTGCAAGAGTCATCATGCTTACCTGGTTATTCAGTGGTTCTTCTGAAATGGAAGTTTTCTGGCAGGCATTAACATGAGACACAAACGTCCTTTGTTCCCATTTCCGTGTGCCCATCTACATGTGTCTTTTGCAGACCTTTTTGGCTCTGATTTTTAAACCTTTTCTCCTTCCAGGTCCCTACTCAATTAGCAAAGTCATTTATCACTGTTCAGGAATCCACTTTTAATCTTATATCTGAGCCATTTCTCTCTCTACATAAATTGGAGAAATACAACTCTTTGGATAGGCCTCTTTAGGACAAAAAAAAAAAAAAATCCATCCTAAAACAACAATAAATTCACCAAACAATCCCGTCTTGAAACTTTCATGGCTACCAGCAGCCACCTCTGCCTTGCTCTATGCTTGTCACACCTTATGTCCTCCGTCCCATCCTCACATGACCATGTGGTAAGTACATTGTGTCCTCTTTTCTCTCCAGTCTTCAAACTTATTTTTTGTGTTTTGTCAAATGAACAAATTAGAGTTGAGGTGGCAGCACCAGTGACAACATCTCAACCAGACTGTCTTGTAGTCATGACCTTGAATCCAGTTTTTGCTGCCATGTCCCTTTGGTTCCTGGCAATTCACCAAGCCTAGTTCTCCACTATTCCTTGATTCTGTCTGTAAGTACCTATGCATTTAATAGTTCCCTTTTCTGCCTACATTAGAGTCTATTTCAGTCTCCTTTTCTCCACTGAAACCTCAACTAAACAATCTCCAACCCAATTTTATTCAGACATAAATGAATCTACCACGTTGGGAAGAGGGTCAGATATGAATGAGTTACAGAAACCATCACAATTTAGTGGAAAGGAGACTAGATTTTTGAGTCAGGAGATAGCAATAATAATAATGATAATATGCATCAATAATACATCTGCTAGTATATAGCTTTAAAATTATTCTTAAATCTTTTCTACTATTCTATATCTTCCTCTGCCTCTTCCTAATTATGTGGCTTGCTGCTAAATGTTTAACAACCATTGCTTCAGAAAAGAAAGCAACATGATTTGTAGCATTTTGCCAATTTCGGTGGTGAAAATACTCCTGTGATAACCAATGTCAAGGTAACAATTTAGCATCACTGCAGGTGCGGTTAGGAGCAGATGACCACAGCTGGCTCTCATGAACTGATATGAGTCGGCTCCTACACAACTCTACATTGGACTTTGATGAAATCAATCTCCTCAGACTCAGGTTCTACGCTTTCAACACCAACATTGATCTCCATGATTCATCTCTGGAGTGAAATAATATAATTTTAAATGTGAGTTCAAGGGTTGGGCAAAAGATGAATTAAGCATAGCACAATATTTTTTCATCAAAGTATTTGGTAAGATTTATAAATTCACTGTAAATAAAATTAGCTGTAAATATTTCCAAACAGGTGAATCGTGACAAGAAATGTACTATGATTAAATTTCTATTTTTTAAGCCTAAAAAATGAAATACATTCTTACTTTTAAAATCCCATTTCCAGCTTGCTGGAAGTTTGTGGAAAGAGTATTTTCAGTTGACAATGTGCATCAGTGTCGTGGAAAATATACCAGAAAGGAAGGCTGAGGATTGGAGATGTTACACAAAGTGAAAGACTGGAAATGAAAGCTAAAACCCTTGTGTTTAACTCCACTGACATCAGAAGGCTTGTCTCACAGTCTAGTAAATATTTAAAGAAGTTGAGAGATTGTCTACAGAAACTAAAATAAGTTTACTTAAATGTTTGATTTGCACGTTCTTATTCTAATACAATAATTTGTGACATCCTAACTACACACTTCCCATGTTTATTTTCTAATAGAACTCCATTCTTGACAACTTCAGGCATCCAAGTGCTTGAGAGAGGGGAGGAAAGAGCCCTGCACAGAAGCCAGGGCTCAGGAATGGAGGGCTAAGGTGAAAGTGAACCGCGTTTGGTGTAAATCAACCTTGGTAATTTTTATTACCACTTTGTCCAATTATGTTGGGAATGATTACCAATGGCTGCTCAAGGAAATATGAGGGAAGTCTGTTGAAAAGATTCTGGGAAAGTTTTCTTCACCTTTAGAAAGGAATAGAAGACAATAACATCCCTTCATAATCTGAAAGCTGTCTTGTTGCTTGCAACAGTGGCAGCTGTCTTGGGAACATAAGGGAAGCCACACTAAGATGGCAATCGAATGTTCTACAGATGACAAGGCAGGAAGATAAAAAGAACCTGCATCCTTGATGATGTCACAGAGTCCCTGAAATAACTAATCTTGCAACTGTTCTACTCTAATCTTCAAAGTGTTCTCATTTGTTATGTGACATGAGCAACTTTTTTTTTTTTCCTAAGCCACTCTAATTGTCAAAACTTTCATGGGCACATATTATAAACCTGCTTTTATATAATTTTTAAATAAAATTTTTAGAGTTATTGGGTTAAGCATTTCAGGAAGGAAAGGAAAAAAAGCAAGTTTAAATGACTTGAGATGTGAATAGGCCAATTATGGACAAAGGAAAGGAAAGAAAGACAGAAAGAGAGAGAGAGAGAAAGGGAAGAAGGGAGGAAGGGAGGGAGGGAGGAAGGCAGGAAAGAAGGAATCAAGGAAGGAAATTAAAGCATACTCAAAAGTACATGGTGCAATGGGATGAATGTTTGTGTCCCCTCAAAATTCATATGTTGAAATCCTCTAGGGTGATAGTGTTAGGTTGTCAGACCTTTGGGAGGTGATTAGATCATGAGAGCAGAGCACTCATGATTGGGATTTATGCCCTTATAAAAGAGGCCCTGGAGAGCTACCTCCGCCCTTCAGAACACAGCAAGAACTTGCCCTTACCAAATACTGAATCAGTGGCACCATGATCTTAGACTTCCCAGCCCCCAGAACTGTAAGAAATAAATTTATGTTGTTCATAAGCTACCCAGTTTAATGGCATTTTGTTTTAGTAGTCTGAACTGACTAAGGCAGCATAAATGCCATTATATCGATTAGACATTTAATTTTAGTGAAAACCTTCCCACAAAAAAATACCCAGGTCAAGATTGTTTTACTAATAAATTCCACAAAATATTTAATGAAGAAATAAAAATAATTCTACATACATTCTTCTAGAAAATGAAAGAGAAAAGAATATTTTCCAATTCATTCTTTTAGGCCAACATTATATTGATAACAAATCCAGATAAGTATCTTATAAAAAAATAAAACTATGGAATAATATTTCTCAAAAACAAAGACACAAACATTCTAAACAATTTTTAGGAAATCAGAGCAACAATATGAAAATGGATAGTACATTATGACTAAGCGGGGGTTTGTCCCAGGAATGCAAATTTGTTTTAACATTTTAAAATTAACCAATGTGATTCACCATATTAACAAACCACAGAAAAGAAAATCAATATTGCTATATATATTCAAAACAATTGACAAAATCCAATACCCATCCCTTTTGAAAACTCTCAGAAAAGCAAGGATAGAGGGGAATAGCCTTAACCTGATGAAAACCATCTACAAAATACGTACAGCCAGCATCACTCTAAGGGTGACAGACTGAATGCTTCCTTCATACATGGGGGGTGTCTCGCTCTCCCCAACAATCTTAC
>RJWJ010016999.1:0-33661 GCA_004363605.1 Indri indri
GAAATTCATGAAGCCATTGCTGCAGCTATGCCAGCAGGCATGAAAACTTTGCACATTTTGTAAAATATCTTTTTGTCTTGTATTGAAATGCAGATTTTATGTGGGTGCAGGATTGCTATAAGGAAGGCATACTTATAGAATCTAATATGATTCAAGAAAAAGTGAAGTCACAAATGACAACTTAAAGCAAAAAGCAGGTGAAGGATCTAAAGCTGGAGAATTTAATGCCAGCAAAGGATGGTTTGGTAATTTTAGAAATAGGTTTGGCTTAAAAAATGTCAAGATAACAGGAGAAGCAGCTTCTGCCGACCAAGAGGCAACAGACAAGTTCCTAGATCTCATTGAGAAAATCATTAAGGAGACAGGATATCTAACCTAACAGGTTTTTAATGCACACAAAAGGGCCCTATTCTGGAAAAAATAGCTGCAAAGGACATTTGTTAGTAAGGAAGAGAAGTGAGCACCAAGATTTAAGGCAGGAAGAGACATGCTAATTCTACTGCTTTGTGCAAATGCAGTTGGGTTTATAATCAGGGCTGTCCTTATCCATAAAGACTCCAAGCCTTGAAGGAAAAAGGTTAACACTGCTGCCATTCTTTTGGTTGTACAAAAAGAAGGACTGGACAATGAGAATCCTTTTTCTGAATTGGTTCCATCGATGCTTTGTCCCTGAAGTCAGGGAGTACCTTGCCAGTAAGGGACTACCTTTTAAAGTTCTTTCGATGTTGGACAATGTCCCTGGCCAGTCAGAACCCCATGAGTTTATCACCAAAGTTGTTAAGTGGTCTGCTTGATCCAAACTCAGTATCTCCAATTCAATCTCTAGACCAGGGATTTGTAAGAACCTGTAAGGGTCATTACACACAGTAATCTATGGGAAGGATTGTCAATGCTGTGGAAGAGAGACCATCATGAAATTCTGAAAGGATTACACCATTGAAAATGCCATCACTGTTATAGAAAAAGCCATAAAAGCTGTAAAGCCCCCAAAATAAATTCCTGCTGAAGAAAACTGTGTTGTGCATGACTTCACGGGATTAATGACAGAGCTAATGAAAAAAAATCATGAAAGAGATTGTGGATGGCAAGAAAAAAAAAAGGTGGTGGTGGGTTAAGGGTTTCAAGATATGGATCTTTGAGAAATTAAAGAGCTGATAGACACCTCAGCAGAGAAACTAATAGAAGACTACTTGGTAGAGATGAGTGCTTCCTAACTAGTACCAGACCATGAGGAAGAAGGTGGAGAAGAAGCAGTGCCAGAAAACCACTGACATTAGACAGTCTGGCAGAAGGGTTTCAGTTACTCCAAACTGCTTTTGACATCTTTTATGACATTGACCCTTCTATGACATGGGCACTAAAACTAAAGCAAATAGTGGAAAAAGGATTGGTACCATATAGAAACATTTTTACAGAAATAAAAACACAAAAAGTCAGACAGAAATTATGATGTATTTCTGTAAAGTTACACCAAGTCTGCCTCCGTCTCCTGCCTTCCTTTCCACCTTCTCCACCTCTTTGGCCCCTTCCACTCCTGAAACAGCAAGATCAACCCTTCCTCTTCCTCTTCCTCCTCAACCTACTGAACGTGAAGACAAGAATGAAGACCTTTATGGTGATCCACTTCTACTTAATAAATAGTAAATATATTTTTTCCTCTTTATGATTTTCTTAATAACATTTTCTTTTCTCTAGCTTACTTTATTGTAGCAATATAGTATAATACATATACAAAATATGTGTTAATCAACTATTTTTGTTATCAGTGAGGCTTCCAGTCAACAGTGGGCTATTAGTAGTTAAGTTTTGGGGAAGTCAAAAGTGATACATGAATTTTTGATTACGTGGCGAGTCAGCACCCCTAACCCCGACATTGTTCAAGGGTCAACTGTACTTTGTGTTAGAGTGTGGATTAGATTACCAGAGCAAGGTCTTTTTGATTCTGAGTTTTAAGTCTTTCCTTTGTGCTTTGCCTTAGAGAGGGTTACTTTGCATGTTCTTTTGTAGTATTTCTCTTGCAGTGTATTTCTCTGGTGTTACTTCTTTTTCAAGCCTTGTTAACTTGGCGTTGGCAGTAGTAGTGATGAGAGGGTATGGTCTCTGTTTTTCCGAATAATCCTCAGTTTTAGTTGTGCATGATGTCCCTAGGTCTTGGGGGTATGACTTTTCAATTCTCCTGTCCCTCCGCTGGCTGTAATTGTGAGTTTGGGACATTATCCTGCTCCTCCCCATTCCCTTTCCTTTTCCCCAGCTGCAATGAGTGCTAAGAGCAGGGAGCTGGTCGCCCTTTACCACACAGATTCAGGCTTTTATTCTGCAGTGGAAATATGAGGAAGGAGTTTTTCCCCTCAGCTCTACACCACAATGGAAATTTTAAAATGTTTCACCAATAAGTTTTTCTTAAATGTCCTTAAAATGTCCAATTTTGAGAAAAATTGTTACCAAGAATAGGTATAAAATATTATCAAATGCTTTATAGCCTTAATATATTGAAGTAGTGAATTATATTAATAGACACCTTAATTTTAAGTCATTCCCTCAATCTCGAATAATTCCTAGTTGGGCATGAAATATTATTTTGATATAATTTAGTTATATTTTATATAATAATTCTGCATGTATATTCATAGGTAAAATTGACCCGTATTTTCCCTTTTTTGTGCTATTCTTGCCAATTTTTTGCATTATGGTCATAATATGAATTGGGAATTGTCTTATCTTTTTCTGTGCTGTGGAACAGTTTATATAAGATAAAAATAATCTCATAACTACTACATCTACATTGCATCCTCTTATGTAGTTACCTAGGTGACAGGACACTTTTCTAGCCTGTGATTTTCTGCTCAATCTTCTCTAGCATATTTCCCTATAGTTAGGGTGACTGTATAATTTATCATCCAAATAGGGACATTTTTAAGTTTAAAAAAATGCACTATTAAAAATTATAGCAGGACAGCAGGTCCTGCTAAAATCAGGATGTTGAAGGACAGCAAGTGACAGTGAGCAGACCCCTAGGTAACTGCCTCAATATTGCAATAACTAAAGGTAGTTAAGTATTAAGTATGATTCTAAGGGAGAAAATGAAAGGAAAAAAAGGACAGAGGTAGAGAGGAAGAGGAGTACCTCAAAGGTCAAGTATGTGTTAGATACCTACTTAGTGATTAATATTCTGATGGAGATTGGAGTAGGATAGGGAAAGAAATAGGACACAAAAAATGTACAAGATATTGCTTCTTCCCTAGAGGGCTCCTAGTATAATTATGGGAACAAAATTAATAGATAGGAAATAGAGAACTATAAAAAGAAACTATAGTTATTTTTTCAATTGTGAGGAAAAGAGTCTGTGAGAATCAGAGAAAAGGGTAATAAGTGAGACAAATGAATGAATATTGCACTCAAGGAAATCTTTTTTTTTTTTTTAATTAGAGAAAGCCATAAGTACTTCAGAGAAAGGAATCTGTCTCTGTATCAAAGTGTCTAGCATATCTAGCATAGTACCTGCTTCATGATGGCTGCCTGATAAATTGTGGTTATTGTTATTATTTTTATAGACCACTTAAAACATTTAAAGACTGAACGAAGAAAGGAATGACATACAAAATTGAATTTGGATATGCCTTGTTTAGAAAAGTTGCATTGTTTACATTCTTTGTTGGTCAAATCATTCATTTACTGTCTTTCATTTATTGAGCTCCTGAAAATGCCTATTGGATGAATGAATGAATGCTATGATGCTAGGTACTAGGAATATGTGGATGAAAAACCTGACATACCCATTTCTGAGCAGCTCATAATCTAGCAAGAATGAATTTGGTATATACAGTGAGATAGGGAACCAGCACATTCCCAAACAAACATAATGAAGTCATTTATGTGGAGGAGGGACAACTATGAAGTGTAGTAACAGTGCAGCCTGAGAAGTCAAGGATTTCTTCTCAGAGTTGACAGTTGAGCCATGCTCTGAAGGGCTTAGACTTTATAGGAATTTGCCAGGTAGAGAAGTGAGCAGAGAGAAGAGTGGGCAGCGTATTCCAGGGAATGGCTTGAACCAGGTCCATGGGAATGAAATGCTTCTGAGAAATGTCAAGCAGTCCAGGGGATTAGAACATAGAGTACTGAGGGAGTAACTGGAAAGGATAGATGCTGGAAGAGAATGAAAAGACAGAGGGAAAGTGTTGGGTTTCTTTGGAGTTACTAATGACCAATTTTGAACCTGTGTTAAAATTATGAGGAACTATTTTGTGGTGATGGTAGAGGGAAGGAGGTTGTTCGCTGTGTCCTCAGACCCTGCATAAGCAATACCTTATTTGCATCACATAAAGATGCCCTGGATTCTGAAGCAGGAGATCAGAACAGGGAACACAGGTGGGGCAGAATGGTAGGAACAAAATTAGGGTTATGGATCAATGAGAACGAAAGCTGTGGTAAAGCTGCAATTGTAACCATTGTAGAAACACCTGGCTTGCTCTGGTTTGAGGGAAGCCCATGGGAGGTGCCTGTGTAGATGGAGGGCAAGTGTCCTCAAGTGACCCTGACTTCATTATACCATCATTACCACAGATCAGCATTGCAGCTTGCCCCCGCTAAATGAGCTTTGGAAGCCATGACATATCAGGCTCTTAACAAATAAAGTATAAAACTCCCCTGCCCGACAGATAGGAGGAGATAACATTCTCCTTGTCCTGGGGGACAACAATGCAGGAAAGAGGAAAGGAAAGGAGAAACCTAACAAGACCCCCAAGGCCGCTATCCACTTGGACGTGAGCCCGCTTCAACCCCTTTGGAATATACTATCGCCTGCTTGCTTTGGGGATTGGGTTTGCTAGATAAAACTTTATGCTTATGCTTCGCTACTTTTGTGTTTGTTTTCAATTCTTTGTCACCAGGCACAAGGACTGAGGAAGATTACTTGCCAGTAACAATTCCATTAACCACACGTTCATATTGAATTATGCTTTTAAAGTATATTTATATATGAAAGCTTCACATTATTAAATCAGGAAATGTATGCATATTTTACAATTCCACATCAAAGCTGTTTTACAATCACCCTTAATAGAAGTTAAACCTGTTATCTCAATTTACAAACATCATCAGAAGCTTAATTATAAAATCACATCAGTGTTAGAAACCATGTAGCAGTTTAAGGCTTGTAATCTACAAGAATATGACTCTGAGAATGAAAAAAAGAGACCCAAAGTGAAGATCACATGTCAAAGACACCATTGCTGAAAGACAACCTCACTGAATAAAAAAGGAATTGATCTTAGAGAACTCAGAGGGAAGTTGCTGGAATATAGTCAAGCTAGGCATTAGAATGATAGAACACTTGCAGGAAATCTTACTTCCATGACTTTTAAAAATATTCATTAGTTATTTTTCTATAGTCAGGTTTTTCAATCATCTTGCATAATGTTTGCAATGAATGTACAGCCTATCTGACAGGCTGAAAGTTACTTTTTAAGTGATGCTTGCTGGAAAGACCACGATTTCTTCTCCCTAAGCCCGTGTCCCAACCCATGAGGCATCAAATCAAGGTAATGTTTTATTAAGATTAAATATTATGGAGAGCTTAATACCTATTATGTTCCACAAACGTTGTTCTAGGTGCATGGGTGTATCAATTCCTGTCATCATGAAGCTTACATTCCAGAAAGGTAATTATGCAATATGCTTATCCGAACAGAAGTGTTGTCACCTTGGCCTCAGAATTATCTTGTCAAACTTGAATATGCAAATAAGTACCTTGGGAATTGTGCAGATGCTAATTCAATAGGTCGGGGTGGGGCCTGATACTCAGCCTTTCTAACATAGTAGATGCTGCCCATGCTGCTGTTCTGTGGACCACTTTTGACAGTGTGGTAACTCATCTCTATGTTTTCTATCCAGAAAACCAGTCGAGAAAGATTTTTTAAGGAAAAAAAATAGAAGAATATTTTTAATCAAGTAAGCTTAAGAAGGGCTATGTACCATATTCTTTTCTTAGAGATTCATAATGCACATTACCATATAAAAAGCTCTGAGAATTTTTTCAGTAAAGAAAACTCTAACTTTGTTTTATCTATTTTGTTATAATTGACAACAGAATTCCCCACCCTCTTCTTTGTAACTCAAATATTGTCCAAAAGACACTTGTCCAGGGGACACTTTAATTTTCACCTGAAGAACTCTTCACGTTTGCTGTTAGCCACTTACAGACTTTTCTTTACCTTGGCTGCTATTCAGTAATTTTTTATTTTGAAATCAAATTTGTAAGACTCAAAACTGGAATTCGCCTTGGTTAAAATTAAAATGACTTATAGATCATAATGAAATTTGATGAGAAACGCTAGCAGAAAATAATCTTGTTGACAAAAAAAATAAGTCTTTGAAAATTCCAGAGCTGTGCTGTTTACTGCCCTTTGTAGTCAGATAAAAAGGAGAAAGATAATGAATATTAGTATTCCAGGGACCGTAAAAGTACAACGAATGAAGAAATTGTTAGAAACTAGATGATTGTGACAAATATCTTATGCAATTTTAAAAGTATCTTGTTTCGTGTTATAATCACAGTTTTTCTTTTTTCCATATTCAAGGGAAGAACAAGAAGCCATTTGGGATGTTTAACTGTTTTAGCTACAAAGTTTTAAACAATTTCTTAGGAAGAAACACTTAATTGTGAGGCTTGCAATAACCACAAATCTTGTATGATGTATGCAGTAAAGAATCTCATTTATTTACTTCAGCTGTAGGTGAACTCCCCAGTCTTGGGTTAATTTTAGTCCACTCCTGTAAATGAACTCTTCAAAAGCCTGGTGTAAATTAGGTCGTGACAGATAGATAGATAGATAGAGTGGATTCTTTTGTTACTGCAAGTACTTGACATAGCTTAATTCCTCCCTGCAGGCCTGATGGAAATAAAGGGTCCCTTTAACAGAGTACCTGTTTCAAACCCTACGTAGTCCACTGTTTTGTGGGTATTTGAGGTTGATCCACTTCATAGTTTGATGTAGAAGATATAAATGTAGTGATGCGATTTGTGTAGTGGCGCCCATCTCACTTCTGTTGGGGAATCAGAAAATGATATACCAAAGTATGGCACTTTGACATGCTGACTCTTTGACCTAAAGAAGTAGCCTCAGAGCCAATGTCTCCCTGACCTCCCACTCCTCTGTCTTGGCCACTCTGCCTCTTCCAAAGCACAGGGAGGGGCTTTCTCTGAAGTTTCTATCTGACTAAGGGAAGTTCCTCCAGAAGGAGTGCAATTGTCTTACGCCGCCTCCCTATAATTTCATCAAACAGAGAAGATTAACTCACAAGAAAGAAGACTAGAATTCGTTCCACACCCAGAGCCCAAAGGACCATTGCCCTGCCTTTTTGTCTGTTCTTTGGGTCCATTCGTCTTTTCTAAAAACTATTTTTTCTTCCTCTAAAATTACCGACATCCCCCACTTCCCTGCCCCTGTGAAGAGGGCATTTAAGCTTCCATCATCTCACCTTTCCTTGAGTTTCATGCTTTGTGTGACTCCCCATGTGTTTGCATGTTAATAAATTTGTTTGCCTTTTCTCATTTAATCTGTTGTCAGTTTGTTTTATGGACTCAAATTATCACATCTTCAGGGGTGGAATTTGATACCTCCAATACTTAGGGGTTATGGACAGAGCAAAAAAGAAAAATGTTGTTAGTGACCCTTCACAACCTACAGAGATTGAAGGGGGTGGGCCTGGCCCCAGGGGGACAAATGCTTCATTTTTATAACTTCTCTTTGTATGTGACTCAGAATAGGAGTAGGAGAGGAAAAACAATTTTTTCTCTACCCTTCATAGTTAGGTTGGCCCCCTGTAACAAAAGACAGACTAACAAAAAAACCCCCCACAAGTTTATTAAAATGTATGCCTTATGTATACATGAAAGATACCAAGGGAAATGAGTAAATCTCAAAGAGATGACGTTGAGTTCAAGCTTAAATATTGTCCTCCTCTGAAACAAAGAAGGAAAAATGTGGGGAAGGCCAGGTAATAGGAAGTGGCCAGGAAGAGCACTGCAAACAAGGGTAAGCTTTGTTATGCCGATTTGTGTCAGTGTCCTCTCTGCTGATGAGGGTCTGTAGTGATTTGGAATTATCCTTCTCTTTAAGGTATAGAGGAGACACCCTTACAAATGGAGATTTCCTTTATAGATGTAAATATCTCTTATAAAAATATAACTTCTCTGTTTTCAGAGCTTCTACATCTGCAGTTTCTCAAAATAATCAACTCAAAATAATTCTCATGCCAAAGAGGCATATTTTGGGATGGTATACTCTGGTCTTCTATAGTCAGACTTTGGGGTGGGATATTCTGATCTCCTATGTAGGCATCGGGATGGTTCTTTGTTTGGCAGGGCTTTAAATGTGTTTCATTCCTCATTTTCTTTTAGTTATCTTGGCAACTCTGCCTAATAATGTATAACAATTTCTTCCTTTGTGGCATAACAATTTCTTCCTTTGTGGCATAACAATTTCTGCAGATTTTGATGAATTTAGGAAAATTGTTTCTCTTCTTGAATGTGAATTTAAGCTGTATTATTTCTGAAAATTACTTAGTCCTTGATGATTGTGTGTGTATGTCCATGCATTTTGAAGCGATTTTTCTTGTAAAAATTACACCCTGAAGAACAGATACTAAGGGTGAAATAACAGAACAGAGGGGACATATTATGCCACACTCTGATGAGCAGATTTGAAAGGGGCCAAACCCCATGCACCAAACATCTGGGATTCTTCTGTGAGGCCCAGAATTCCAAAGCCCACCTGGGCTGTTTTCCTGTCTTCCACCTCTCACTCACACACCCTGCCCCACCCTGTGGAGTTCCTATAGGCGGCACTTTTTACAAGCCTGAGTGCACATTGGAAACACCTGAGCAGGTTTTAAAAATACCCATGCCAAGAGCCCACTCCAGAGATCTTGAGCTGGTTGATGTGGAGCGAAGCCCAAGCATAGTCCTATATGAAATACATTTTTTTACTTAATAGAGTGACAATAGCAGCAGTTCATCCTATGAGAATAGTCAGCTCTCTGAGATTTAGGAGCTTCTGAGACTAAGATGGGGAGAGCCAACTGCTGAGGGATGGCTCAGGATGAGACAGGGACCAAACCTCCTTTCTCCTTTCCATATGTTGGAGGGAGTTGCCCTTGAAGATCCTTTGAAGATAGAGTCTGACACTGGGTTATAGTTTGAAGGCTTGAAAATTTCCATTTCAAGGAGCCTGTATTTTCTTTGTTCTTAATAAGAGATTTCATAGAGTCACGAAGTAGTGGAACTATAAATAATGGTTTGCTGTTATTGGTCTTACTCAGAGAAAGCAAGTGCAAACTATACCTGCAACTGTCATTAAACTGTTTGCTCTCGAGATCAAAAATGATTTCATTTATTTTTCCACATCCAGCACCTACAACAGACAATGCATATAGTAGGTGTACAATACCTGTACACCTTTCTTTTTCCTTTCTTTTTAAATTTCTTTTTTATTTTTTAAGCGATATGTTAAGACTGAAGATCTCTCTATAAAGGAACAAAAGCTAGCTCTCTTTCCCTTGACTGTCTGTTATGTAAATGAGGTGTCTAAAAGTGGTAGTTTAATTTAGATGTTGTTTTTCCTTTTGAGTTTCTGCAGGGTATTTTGTTACTTTTGGCTTCCTGTAATTGTGTACTGTAATACACACAATGAGGCTGGCACAGAGATGTTCTTGCCCAACAAAAGGACTACTCTTGAAACCTGTTTACTGAAACTGATACACTATTAAAAAAATCACTTACTTGGTGAGTAATGTGGCTAAGTAAGGCCTTTCAACCCAGTAAAATAAGGAGGAATTGTAACAGTAGTTGCCCCTCCTCCCATAAATATGGAAGCATAAAATTGAGAGCAGGGAATATGTAACAGAGGGAAGGGCCTGAAGAAAAAAATATGTTTTCTGTCTCTCTAAAACTTCCCCCACTCTTTGGGGGAACTTCAGCCTGGCCTGCATCCTGAGACAGGTTAAATCCTTTGTTAAAAGAGATAATTCAGCTCCCAGGTGGGCAGCTGGCAGAAGGTCATAGGCTTTGTATTTGGCAGAGATGGGACTATTGGAATAGTTAACCACAATAGCATAGAACTGAGGGACCCTCCCTTTAAAAGTTCTGTATTTCTGCTTATGTTCAGGAAATTTGGATTTTGAGATGAGAAGGTCTACCATTTTTCCTCCTTTGCTGGCAAAATAATGAAACTTCTCTTTCCATATCCACAGACAATTTGTCCTTGTTCTTCTTATGCGGCCTCGGGAATAAGTGCTGAGCTTTCGGTAACAGAATCAATTGGTATACACTTATATTTTGAGCACATGTTTGCCTGGTTTTTCATATATAAACACCTTTCTTCAAAACGAAAGAATTTTATGCAGTGCATGTCTATTATGTGCAAATTATTGTGCCTTTTTCCAAGAGTTTTTTTTTTTTTTTTTTTTGAGACAAAGTCTCACTCTCTTGCCTGGGGCGAGTGCCGTGGCGTCAGCCTAGCTCACAGCAACCTCAAACTCCTGGGCTCGCGCAATCCTACTGTCTCAGCCTCCCGAGTAGCTGGGACTACAGGCATGCGCCACCATGCCCGGCTAATTTTTTCTATATATATTTTTAGCTGTCCAATTAATTTGTTTCTATTTTTGGTAGAGACGGGGTCGCGCTCTTGCTCAGGCTGGTCTCGAACTCCTGAGCTCAGGACGATCCGCCCGCCTCGGCCTCCCAGAGTGCTAGGATTACAGGCGTGAGCCACTGCGCCCGGCCTTCCAAGACTTATTTCTAAAGACAATTTCTCAAAAAGTCACTTTGAAGATAATTATCTTGAAAATGTCCAATTTAGTGTTCACTCTTCTGGTTCTGGAAAACACGAAGGAATGAGGTCAATACTCCCCAATCCTTCCATCCCTTCTTTCAAAAGATGTAAACATCAGTAGAACTTGTCATTATAAGAAATAAATATTCCAGCTTTGATGTTGTGATGCAAACTTGGGTTCTGAAGCAAATAATTAGGTCTCACAATATCATTTAACAGGAATGGGCTGCTTTTATAAAGGTAATTTTGTGAATTAAGTATAAAATCCTTAGCTTATCGCATGGGTGAATAGGGCCAAACAAATATTAAGTTGGGGAACAAAAAGTCTTTTTAGAGAGTCTCTTGTAGTCTGGTATTAAATGTATAATCTACATTTTATTTCACTTCATGTAAAAGTACAGTTCAAGAGGATGTGTTATTTTTCATGAGGTATTTTTTTGAAGTACAAATATTCAGAGACTGCATACCAGAAAAATTAAGGAAGTCAACAATGATAACTCTATTACTTAAGCTATCAGGATTCATTATATATTTGCTATATTTTATTTGTTGAGATACCATAATTTTTGGTTTGCATCTTTATTTCATTTTACTACTGTTAATTTATCGGCAACTCCATATTTGGCAGCTCTTACCTTTTGTCTGATCTGATATTTCCAAAGTAGTTTTTATTTCTTCTAATATTCTCATTTAGGAGACTTCAGATAGAAATTACACCAAATACTGGTATCTTGGTGGTTAGCATTTTTTTATTGGTTTGTAATTATTTTATTCATATTTTAAAGGCAGAGAGTAGATTTTTTTAAAGAACTGGAGAATTTACATATGATAATCCTGAAAACTCATTATAAAAAGAGAATATTGTAGGTGCAATGTGGGGGCTGGGTTTTAAGTACTTCACTTTCTTTCACAGCAGTTATTTTAAGCAGCAGTTGTCATTACTTCTCTGTGTGCCAGGTCTTGGAGTAGATGCTTTACATATATTGTCTCATTTAATCTTTATAACAGCCCTGTTCTCTAAGACCTCATTATAGACATTGACAGTAGAGGAAACTGAGGTTTTGAAAGGACTTTATCAGGATTATATAGTCAATAAGTGATGAAGAAATTTAAACCCAGACCTGACCAACTTCAATTCTTGTACTCTGTCCCTATACTTCAATGCACTCTCTCCCAACATGCTATGAGAGATTACAATTTTAGGCAAAAGAGGCCAGGTGCAGTTGCTCATGTCTATAATCCCAGCATTTGTGGAGGCTGAGGTGGGAGGATTCCTTGAGGCCAGGAGTTGGAGAGCAGCCTGAGCAATATACCGAGACCCCGTCTCTACAAAAAATAGAAAAATTAGCTGAGTGCTGTGGCGCATGCCTGTAGCCCCAGCTACTTGGAAGACTGAGGCAGGCGGATTGCTTAAGCCTAGGAGTTTGAAGTTACAATGAGCTATGATGATGCCACTGCACTCTAGCCCAGGCAACAGAGTGAGTCCCTGTCTCAAAAAAAAAATTTTTTTTTTAGACAAAAGAAACTAGAACATTTTTTTTATTTCTTGCCCTGTTAATGTAGGCTACCAAAAACTTGAATAGGGAAAAGGGGGCACATTTTAGGATGTCAGTGCTGAGGAGGTCTCTGGTATGATTGCCAATTTTTCTCCTAATTACTGTCTCACAGACACCAGTGTATGAAAATTTAGAAGAAATAGTTACATGTAGAATCTTTATTTTGTTCTTTATGGTTTATTTTTTTATGCTTTGCTAAGAGAAATCACAATAAATGGAAACACTTAAAAGCCAGAGAGTAAAAGTGATGGGAACTTCTGACTGTACCCATAAGTCCCCTCATTGAGAGGGATCTTGTTTTAACTTACAACTGACATGAAAACAGGAGATGTTTAAGGGAAAATGACTCTACCTCTTGGAGTCACAGACTTGGGACTGAAGATTCAAATGGGTGTAAATGAAATACTTTTTTTTTTTTTTGAGGAAGAGTTTCACTCTGTCACCAGGCTAGAGTGCAGTGGCATCATCATAGCTCACTGCAACCTCAAACTCCTGGGCTTAAGCAATCCTCCTGCCTCAGCCTCCTGAGTAGCTGGGACTACAGGCACACACCACCATGCCCGGCTAATTTTTCTATTTTTAGTAGAGATGGGGTCTTGCTCTAGCTCAGGCTGATCTTGAACTCCTGACCTCAAGTGATCCTTCTGCCTCAGCCTCCCAGAGTGCTAGGATTATTGGCATGAGCTACTGCACCCAGCCAACAAAATACTTTTCTAATAAAGGCTAGGAAAATGACCGGAGTTGGATGAGTGAAGACTGACCACAGTTGAGCATCTCTGAGAAATGTGCCTACCCTGAAAGTCTGCTCTTTAGCTAACACCCATAAATCCTAAAAAGATCATGTTGTTGAAGGTAAACACTTTTATAAAAGATGAGACTGAGGAAGAAAAGATTCAATGAAATTGATTCAGTCAGTCAATGAACAAATACTTATTGATAGTTGAATCAGCTCTGAATACATTCAGTGGCAAGTAACAGAAAGCCAGAATATCATTGGCTTAAACATACAGGGCTTCCTTTTTCTCCAGATGAGCCAGTCTGGAGCTACAGGTAAGGATGACTCAACAGTGTCAGCCAGGACCCAAGCTCTTTCTGTCTTTCCATTCTGACATCTTTAATCTGTAGTTGTTTTGTTTTGTTTTTGGTCTTACAATCTCAAGTGTTCTCTTAGATCTCTAAGTCTTGCGTCCACATCTAAGTCTTGCAGGAAGAGGACAGAAGAACATAGAAACAAAAAATGGTGCTTTAAAGTGTTCTAATTATCTATTACTGATAATAAACTACCTCAAATTTAATTGTTTTAAACAGCAAATTAAAAATATATGTCATGAATCTGTGGGGCAGGAAATTGAAATATCTGAGGGTTTGCCACTCTTTCGTTCTACAAAGCGTCTCTATGTGGCCAGCTTGGGCTTCCTCACAGCATGGTCTCCTCAGGATAATCAGATTTCCTGTATGGTGGCTCAGGACTCCAAAAGGAAGGAACAGAAAAGTGCTGAATGTCATAAAGGCCAAGTGTGGGGGTGGCATAGCACCACTTTCACCCACCATAGTGGTCAAAGCAGTCATAAGCCAGCCCATATTCGAGGGAATTAGATACAGAGACCTCTCCAAACCTTCTCAATAGGAAGAGTGTCACAGAATATGCTTCTGTCTTTACTACAGTCTGCACTCTTGTCATAAATTACTTACGTTTCTCCACATGCAAATATACATCTACCCTCTCCCAGAACCCAAAAAGTCTCATTTCATTATGGCATCAGGCTCAGGCTCAAAGTCTAGGATCTCATAACCCATGTCATATCCAGATGGAGTTAAAGCTTCTCAGGCGTGGTTCTTTGATTCCAGTTCTACAGCTATAGTTCCTCTTTAGATGAAGACCTAAGAGCTAAAGAGACAAGTTCTCTGTCACCCATACACCTAATATACAATGGTGATACAGGCATAGGGTAACCACAGTAAAGACTCTTATTCAAATAAGGGGGCTTTCATCACTTCCATCATATTCTCTTGGTCAAAGCAGTTGCAAGTCAGCCCAGATTTAAGGAGAGGGGACCTAGAACCCATCTTTTGATGGGATGAGCATCAAAAGATATGTGGCCATTTTTTAAATCCACTGCATGTAGTGATAATTTGCTTTTTATATGGGAAGGAAAACCATCCACAGAACTTCTACCTACATCTAATTGACCAGAAGTGTGGCATAATGGCCACCCTCACCTGCTGAGGAGGTTGGAAAGTTGAATACAGTGAGGGAAAACAAGTATGAAGAGAATTTTATGTTAGCCACACAATAGTGCCTGCAAAAACTTTTCTCTGCTCCAGGCACTGTGTGAAGCATGGAACAAACTGTGCTTGGCTTTCAAAGAAATTGTCATCAAGGGATAAAGACAGACATAATAGATAGTGGCTTTAGTGTATTAAAGGATAAGACAGGGACATGCAGACAAAGCCAGATGAGTGGTTCCCATCCAAGAAAACCCAGGGCAGAAAATCATTCCAGAGAAGGTGCTGCCTTAAATGGATCCTGTAAAATGAATGTGAGTTATCAGGTGAAGGTGTGTGTAGCGAAGATAAGGGAGCAGGGGCTGAGGAGGATATTTTAGGCCAAGGAAGAAGAATGGACAAAGGTCCAGAGTTAGAAGAGATGGCAATATATTTAGGGAGCATGAGTAGCTCATAATGACTGGAATAGAGTTTTAGAGGGTGGAAGGCAGAGAGATGAGACTGCCTTTATACTCTGAATCTAATAAAAAACATTCCAGTATTCCTTGAGACACGAGAGCTGAGTCATTTTACAGAATGAAAACCATAAAATATATAATTCACCAACAATTAAATTAGAAATGAAAACTTGTATATCACTCTAAATTTCCATATTAAAATTTAAAATTCAAGGCACTTGGAACCAAGCTTTTCATCACATGATGATTGCATGTTATGCTTGTCAGGCATTCTGTCATACACTCCAATTTACTGTTCCTATTTAAGCCATTTCAATGACTACATAAGAGTTCCATTGTATACTAGCTCTATTTATAAAAGCAACATCAACATTTAATAAAATGTCATTTTGCAGATGCTTACTTTTAGAGTAACCTCTTTGCAAATGGAAAATACAGTTGTCATAAGACTTTGGGTAAGCTTGTCTAGCAAAAATATTCCCTGCTTCCTTATCTATTTGTCTTGTTTACTCCTCTCCTCTCCTCTCTCCTCCCTCCTTCTTTCCTTTTTTCTTCCTACCTTTCTCCCTTCCTCTTTTCCTCCCTCTTTCATCTCTCCCTCCCTTTCTTACTTCCTCCCTCTCATCCTCCCTTCTCTACTTTCCTAATTATAGTTTTCCCTTTACTTCTTTCCTTTTGAGACAGATGGTTCTTTCATAGCTTGAAAAACATCTCCTATATTTCTGAGAACTCTGAGTATTATCGTGTCAAATGTCATACACAAATGTGTAGAAAATTTTAAAGCCCTGAAGGGAGTAAATTCATCTGTCACTTTGCTTCTTTTATTTCTTAATTCTAGTCAACCCAATTTCAGTTATTTATCCTTTGCTTTGTCACTCAAAGAGAAAAAAATATTCTTACCTGTAAAAACAACCAATGTCCTCCTTAGAGCAGTTAAAAGTCAAATTAACTCATCCTAATTCATTGACTATTTTGTATGATATTTTATGTATTGACATTTCAAAAATGTCTTCTTTTAGGTTGAAATTCAGTACACTTTATGACCTTTGTTTAAAACTTTTATAATATCCTGAAGTGATAGAATTTTATGAATAAAAGACCATCTGGCTCTCCAGAGTGTGTGAATTTTTTTCCAGCCTCTTTGAATGGGGCTTTATTTTCAAGAAACTACATTTAAAAAGTGGATTTTTGATGAATAAACCAGTGAGGACTTCTAAAGTGCCAATTTTGTCTTTCAAAGGACCTTTTCTTTACCTCTTGTTTTCATCTTTTCATCTTTCCTATGGTTTCAGGAAATGAAAACTGGTCTAGGTTTCTATTACCTGCCTTCATCTTGTTTGAGTTTTTACCTGGAAGAGCCTGGGATTGAATCAAATGAGCTACGGTAACTGACAACATTGGATGTGAAGGCCTGTATAAATTGGGGAAGATGGCAAATTCCCCCTCCCCTAAGAGTCCCATGGGAATAATCCAATCAATAGTCAAAGAGCCCAGAGATACACCTGCACCAGTTCTGGAAATGAGGAATTACGTCATTCATATTTTAGAAGCATCAGTAATTTTCTGTTAATAGCATGCAGGTGGGACAGAGCAGATGGAGACAGAGGCTTGACTCATAACTCTTCTCTAAGAAACAAAAATCGTGCTAGGGAATTAAGGGTGTACATTAGCTATACTAGGCTATGTTCTGTAACAAATGGTCCTAGAATCTCAGTGGCTTACAAAACAAATAATTATTTATTATTTCCCCAATAGCTAAGTTATTTCAACATATAAATGCTCATGTACAACAACACTAAAAGACATAATGAAGTAGTTAGATGTCTGTAACTTTACATAGAATAACTGAGTGCCAAAGCTACAAATATACATTCATAGAGGCTTGTTGCTTTGGTGGCTCGCTTTACAAGAGGCATTGCCACTGAGGAATTTTTATTTCCAAAATGATGATTGCTCCAGCATTTGGTTAAATTCTGAACAAAAGAAAGTAGTTGCATTCTATTAAATTCAATGTTTCCTAAAATTATTTTAGAAATTGGTCTTCCATGCGAAATAAATGTGTGTTCTAAGGTAACTATAGCATTTGCTTACATAACTATCCAGTGGGTAGTTTAAAATTGTGTGGGCATGAGAAAAGTCCTTATTATGTGGAACTTTTCTTCACATGACAGGGTGTCTAGTGTCTAGTATTTATTATTTACACATTAAAGAACGATAGCCCCAGCCTCTGTAGAAAACAGTATGGCAACACCTAAAAAAATAAAAAATAGAATTACCATATAATTGAGCAATTCACCTTCTGAGTATATACCCAGAAGAATTGAAAGTAGGACCTTGAAGTGATATTCATTATTCTTTATCCACAATAACAAAAATGTGGAAAAAACACAAATGTCTATCAACGGATGAATGGACAAACAAAATGTGGTGTGGAGATACACCCACCCACACACACACACACACACACACACACACAGGAATATTATACTTAAAAATGAATGAAATTCTGACATCTGCGACAATATGGATAAACCTTGGGGACATTAAGCTAAATGAAATAAACCAGTCACAAAAAGAAAAATGCTGTATGATTCTATTTATATGAGGTATTTAAAGTAGTCAAAAATCATAGAGACAAAAAGTAGAATGGTGGTTGCCAGGGGCTGGAGGGAGAGGAAAATGGGGAATTATTGCTTAATGGGTAGGGAGTTTTAGTTTTATAAGATGAAAAGGCTTCTGGAGTTGGATGGTGGTGATGATTATACAACATTATGAGAGTATTCAATACTACTGAATTATATATTTAAAAATAATTAGGATGGTAAATTTTGATATGTGTGTTTAAACACAATAAAAAAAATTGGGATAAATCACTGATAGTCCATTTGAGTCACTGAGAAAAACAAAATTGCCCCAACAAATTTTCAAAATGCCTTCCCTAAAGGGTGGTGTACCTCTATTGAAAACCACTGTATTAAAAGAATAAAATAGGATACATGTCTATTAAAACATAAGACTAAAAAAGGAGAAGAAATAATATAAGTATCAAGAAAGATAAGATAAAGGAAACAGCAAGAAAATATAAAACAGAAATAACCACAAAGAATAGTAAAAAAAAAAAAAAAAAGTTCGTTTCTCCCAAGGATATAGAAAACTGAAGCATTTCTCCCACTGTAACAGTAAAAAAAGCCAAATAAACTACAAAAATTATAACTTTCCTTGAATTCATCAGAAAACTAAAATTTCAGGTCAGTCAAGTAGCCTGAAATCTAAGGAAAGACAGTTTCCTTCAAGGAGATGGGGCATGAACACTTGTTTGTCTTTGACAGAGCACAGGAGGAAGAGGTATCAGGTGCCATTCAAGCTGACAAGACGTTTTTAGCTAAAATTGTTAGCAAATTACTGAAGGCCAAACGTGGGCTGCCATGAGGACATAAAATACCTGGGACCACAGATACAAGGGGATTTTGCACCAATTCACAGGGCCTTCTCACATACCTATAGTGGATACTTATGAGAAAGATTGGGTGGAAGATCAGAGAAAGACTTTGTGGGTAGTGCAGTCCTTGAAGAAGAGAGTGTCCTCCCCTGTCGGAAAGGCACAGACTCTGTTTAGGTCCCACATAGCTACAGAACAGAAACCTTAAGCCTCTGAAGGAGGGAAAGCAAATGAAGTCTCTGGGGCACAGGTGAAGACTGGGGAATAGGAAAAAGCTAAACCAAAACCCAAACCCTCTATCTTGAATAGGGGCAGTAGAAAATTCTCTTGGGTCCAAACCATTATAATTATTCTACTGTTCAGGAAAGAATAAGAATTTCACTCTCACAAGACCTCCTGAAGACATAAGGCAGAATTTGGCTGCCATAGAGAAGAAGGGACAAGATCATTGAAGCCACATCTCAAAAACCCAGTAATCCGAGGCCTGCTTAAGATTAGCTGGACCAAAATAAAAGATAATAAATACTCCTGACACTAGCCATCAAGTAGTCATGAACCAAGTAAAAAGTAACAAATTTATACCACTGGGAAGGGAAAAGCTTGCAGAGGGCCATCCTTGGAAGCACAGGTGCACAGAAAAAGTCAAAAACTGAGGATGGAGCAGAATCATTGGGAAAACTGACAGGCACAGTAGTCCACAAAGCTAAGCACTAGCTAATGCTGGAGGAATTTTAAGTTGATGATATACTGAGGGTGACCATAGCAATAACAAAATCCAAACTCAACCCCTATACTATAGGCGTTGCTATATTTACTCAACCCCTCATACTAATCATCTAGCAGAAGAAAAGGCATTATTATTATGGAAAAACTATTATTGTTATTATAAAGGCAAAACTGTTATTATATGCCTTTCTAGGCATAAGTATTATTTATCTCAGGTTCTACTCTCCTACTGCGGGGAACATGGCCAATGCTCCCCACAAAAAGCCAGGTGCTTTTGGTAGAGTTGCAAGGGATAAGAAAATAATAGAGAAAAATGGAAAATGGAAGAAATAAAAGAATACACTGAGACAAAGGTATAGTTTTATAAGTTTATAAAGATTATAGGCAAAGCGGGAGCTCAGGGGGCTTGGACCTCTCCGTCGGTCTCAAAAAGCCCCGAATGAGGTCTTACATGGTAACTTATAGGGAATAGTGAATAATTGCCAGGGGCAACAGATTTACATAACAGCAGGTAATTCCTCTCAGGTTAACAGATTTTCAAAAGGCTTCTGTGGAAGGCTTCTACAGATTCTTTAACAAATTCTATCTACGTGAGCAAACGGTTACAAAGTCTTTCAAAGGTTAACTTCTAAATTTTAACGTAAGTTTATCATTTAACAGAGGGGGTAAACAGAGCTATGTTGGCTCCATGTTTATTAGGTTATTGTGAATGGAGACAGGTAGTCTAGAGTGGTTTAAACAAGAGTTTTGCTTTTAGCCATTCGGGCAGCTGTCTGTTCTGGAGGGCACTCCATTGTCAGCTCTCAGCCTGCAGTTTTTAACAGATTCTCTTGTGCTTTACAAAGCAAATCCAAACCTTTAGGTCTGAGAAACGTGGCGCCTTGTGGGATACAGCCGCTACTGCCTTTCAGAGACGCCCTTCCGTGTGTAACAGCATTTGAAGTGCAAACCAACACGTTCACATATTCCTTCAGGGCAAAGCTCTGCAAAACTCCTAAGACAAATCCTGTCCCCAAACATGTTTAATATTAATTCATGGAGCGACATCCTACACACATTAAAAATCATGAGTTACACAAATAAACAGAAAGAAAAATTGCCAAGATATAAGATCATCAACGAAATCAGACTCAGAGATGACCCAGATGTTGAAATTATCAGATAGGGAATGTGAAATATTTTAATATGTTAAAGGCTCAAGTGTAAAAGATAAATAACATGCACGAACATATGAAGAATTATAGCAGAGAGATAGGAACTATAAGAGTCAAATGGACATGAGAGAAATAAAAATATATAATAACAGACATGAAGAATTCCTGTAACAGGTTTATTAAGAGACTCAACTAAGCCAAAAATAGAATCAGTGTACTTGAAGATAAGATAATAAAAATTATAAAGTAAAAAAAGTGTTTAAGAAGAACATGGCATCAAAAGTTGTAGAGCATCAAATGGTCTGTGTGTAATTTTAATTTCAGAAGAAGAGAGAATGGAACAGTGAAGAAGAAATATTCAAAGAGATAACAGGAATTTTTCAAAAATAATGAAAGATCCACAGATTCAACAACACAGAGTACTCCAAACAGAATAAATATAAAACAAACAAAACCCACACACCTACATATATCTAGACATATAGTACCTAAATTGCTAAGACTAAAGATAAAGAGAAAATCTTGAAGTAAGTAAAGGAAAGAAAAGACACATTGCACATACAATAACAAAGATAAGAATTACAGCAGACTTCTTATTAGAGACTCTGTAAGCTAGAATTGAATGGAATGACACAATTAAAATGCTGAAAGAAAAATAGGTGTCAACCTAGAATTCTGTACTCAGTGAAAATATCTTTCAAAAGTAGTAAAGAAATTCATAGCTATCAAAATATACCATTAATAAACTGTAAATAAAACTGCATCAGAATATTTTGACACCCCTTCCACTCTACACTGAGTTTAATCTCTGATCTCTAGTCCCAAATCCTAGGCCTAAACACTAACTATACCCCAATCTCCAGTTCTAGCTGCTAATTCTACTTCCTAACCCTAGTTCTCATCTCCTGCAAACCCTTCCTGCTACAAACCATGTACAATGATCTTATAAATACATTTTATAGCTCAAAAAGTTCATAATGTAAAAAAAAAAAAAAAAAAAGAAATGTATAAAATGGCATTTCCCACTTTAAGTAAGCCTGTCTCCTAAGTTTATGATGCTTTCTTCTACAAAAATATAAATGGCTTTAAACAGAAGCATTTATTTAAAAAAAGAGACTCCTGAAGTCAATTTCTCAATGTTTAATAAAAAGGAATCTTTGTACCCATTTGCTTTAACAAAAATATTTCATATATTTCTGAAACCTTTTAAAATGGCTTTTATATCTTTCATGAATGTGATTAAAATGTATTTTTCAATGTATATACTTCAGAAATCAAATTTTATCTTTTGTTTTGATTCCTTGCTCTGAATGATAAAGATATTCCCATTTTTACATTACTTCTTTCTTTCACCATGTTTTCTTTTCAAGTACTCCGCCTGCTCATCCTGATTGGCATTTTTAGAGATATTTTTATTCCATAAATATTTATTCCATTCCATACTATTGCATCCAAAAAGGTATTTTTACATTATGGAATTTAATATCAGGAATTATAGTGATTTCTTCATTTTGTATGCATAGTTACTGGTATATTTAAGTGGATTCAGAGCTTACTGCCAATATTTCTTTTCTTACTGTTGGTTCTCCGTTTGCGAGTTTATTTGTTGATTCATTTTTAAGCTTGCTGGATTGTGTCTTGAAGTAGATTTTTCAGAAAAGTGTTACGAGTTCCTGAGTATTGAAGACTATCTTTCATTTTCCTTCATTTGTCAATGATAGTCTAGAAGTATAAATAAATTTTAATTCAAATAATTTACCACTCAATGCTCTGGAGACATTATCTCTTTTTCTTTCAAAAATATTTTTAAGTGAGCCTAAATTTAACAAAGATGCCCCTAATCCTTTAATAATCAGCTGAAATATTTAAGACCCATTTGGCATAGCTCTAAGAAGCCTGGACTGTCATTCTGCTCCCTTCCTTTAGTATTTCTGAGTGTTTGAATTTTTCATAGCTTGACACCAATTGTCCCTGACCACGCTGTACTACCATACGTCACTACTGCAGCCTTCCTTGTACATTTCTCTTGCCATCTGTCCTTTCTCCTCTCTCTTACTTTTTCCATGCTAGCGTAGATTCCTCCTGATGTTTCTCCTGAAGTGTGTACCCATGCCATTCTTTTAAATTCTCTAAGCATAACGAATAACTGTCTATAGTGTTTAATCAAACTTTGCTGAATGTGCAGGTTACTATGTGAAGAATTGACATGTAGCACAGTGCAGTGGTTAAAAGTATGGACTCTGTAGCCAGACTGCTTGGATTTTTGACTTTAGGCAAATTACTTGATCTCAGTTTGTCTGTTTGCTCAAATTTAAAATGGAAAAAATAATAATATCACCATGAAGATTGCATGAATTATTTATAAAGTACTTAGAACAGTGCCCCGTACTTAGTAATTGCTGTATGCATGTTTGTGAAACAAGTTTTAAATAAGTGTGAAAAAGGTAAACTCGAAATGGTTAATAAATGTTGGTATTGCTGGAAGTCATTGGCTAAGGGAGCTCACAGGAGATAATAGTTAGAATACATTAAAACCAATAAATAGTAGTTGTTCTTATTGTTTACTCTGTGGCACTTTCCTTAACCTCCATGGTTCAGCTCTCCCAAGGACTGAAGTGTTCTCAATTATGTCCCTACTACTTTAAATCTAGGCCTCCAAGTATGTCTCAGACTCAGGAAAAAGAAAAAATGAACACATATTCCCACCATGCCCACACAGGGCAACCCTGAACTCAGGGGAGACAACCTTTTACATTACTGTGCACATAAACATAGAAGTTATCTTTTCATTTTCTCAACAGCTCCTTTCCAAAAGAGATTTACCATAAGCAAAAGGTCCACTAAAATGTTGGTCGCCAAGCCAGAGTACTCCAGCTTCTCATGGTGCATTTAAGCATCCACCTCCAGCAGGGGAAAGAAACTACTGGCAACATCCAGCAATGTGTTACCATTGCTCTGGCGGCACTCTTTCTTTACCTTCAAAATTCACAAACTTCATCAGGTAAATCATGTTAGAGTCACCTTTCATTTACTTTGATTTGCCTGTAGAATATCATAACATAATTTCCCACAGTTGCCAGTAAATGGTTGATTTTCACCCTGGCTTTCTGTTACTGGTATTGGTTTTAGATAATTTTTGTGATCCATAGGACTTTCAGTGGGAACTTTCAGGAGTGAGAAATTTAGAAGCATTTGCTCAAATATTCACCTTATTCAAAATCTGAAGACTATTATTAAGTAATGAAAATGAGAACACAATATTTTAAAAAATATTAGATACAGCTAAAGCTTTATTCAGAGATAATCTATACCTATAAATACTTTCAGGATTAAAAAAGAAAGAAAAAAATTATTGAGTCAGATGTTCTACTCACTTAGTAAGTCAAAGAAAACCAAAACAAATCAGTATTTTTTTTAAAAAAAGAAATAAAAGATATACAATAAATACATTTAAAGAATTATAAGTCATAAAAAAGATTTTAAAACAGAAATAGAGACAAAGTAACAAATCAATTTAAAAGTCAGACTTTTGGAAAGCAAAAGCAAAAGAGAACAGTAAAAAAAAGACAATTTCTCTCCCAAATCTAGTTTAAAGGAAAGAAAACATACAAAAATTATAATTGGAAAGGGTATATAAAATAGGTAAAAAAAGGGTAATTAAAATCATAGAAATAATTATACGCAACTTTATGCTAATCATGTGGAAAATTTCAAGCTGACGGTTTCGAAGAAAGAAAAAACTATAAGTTATTAAAATAAATCTTAGATGAATAAAAACTGGATCACGATAAATCAAAGAAGAAATGGTAAATATATTTCCTTAATACCATATACCAAGGACGAGTCCAGATCAATTAAATATCTAAAGATGCAGATGTAAAGCAATAACATTAATAGAAGATAACAGGAGAGAGTGTTATTTTGACACAGAGGTGGGAAAGGAGTACTTAAATAAAATTCAAAAGAACAAGCTGTTATTCCTTTTTAAATAAAAGTGATTTATTGGTTACATCAAAATTGTCTTCTAAGGAGCAATAAGTAGACTGATAGCAAAGCAACAGCAAATGTTGGAAGACAATGTAATAACATCTTTGAAATGTACAGTCAAATAAACTATTCCTGTCAGATAAAGTATTATTCAAGAGTGAGGAAAGATTGATATTTTTGAAAAACTAAGAATGTTTACCACTCATAGACATTTATTGAAGGAATTATTCAATGTAGTTTTAAGGGCAGCCAACTATTTGGGAATAAAAAGAATAAGAAAACAGTCTATTCAATAAATGTAGGAAAGAAAAAACATGATAAATAGAAAACAAAATAATGTAGGAATGAACATAAATGTATATTTAATCAAAAATAATGCACATGGAATAAATTCAATAGTTAAAAGAAAGACTCTTAGATTTGAGAAAAACAAACTAAAACAATATCTAGGTATTTGATATTTCTAAGAGGCACATTTCAATTATAATAACCTAAATAAATGATGAAATATATCATTTTCTAGATGGGATTTTTAAATCTACAAACATGTTAATTTTTTTTATATTTATCTATAAATTTCATGCAATTCCATCAATAAAAATTTGATTCAGAAATTTACCTAACAGTGGAAAGACGCCAAAACTGGCAAGACAATTCTAGAAAAAAACCCATTGAAAATAATTAAAATGTATGAATGAACTAAACAGAATACTGAATTAAAAAGAAACATAGTTATGAAAAGAAACATAGAATATAATTTAGATGAATATTTGAAACACAAAGTAATATCATATATATTTTATCTATGCATGTTTATGCAGTAAATGACTAGATACATGACCTAAAGGACTACACTTCATACTTGTCTTTGAGTAGAGAGAAGCAAGAGTGGACTTTGTTGAAGATCAAAGGAAATACAACTTCATTGTTTTATTTTATTTAAGTGGATTAACTAACTAAAGAAAACATTGCCTTTATTTTTTTAAAATTGTAGCAAATATGACAAATACCGTATGTTCATTCTAGGTGGTGTGCATGTGGGTTTTGAAACATTACTCTCGGTCCTTGATTTTAACATGTCAGTAATTAAAAATGGAATATGTGGGAGAATAAACAAAACACTGATAACACTGCTATAGAGGGATAATTCAATAGATATCTCTCAATCAGTGACAGATCAAGCTGGCAAAAATTAAATAAAGTTTAAATATGTATGTATACTATTAATGAAGCTGAATATATATATAATATTCATGAAATATTTATAAAAAGTGATCATATAAACCACAAATTGCATCTCAATTTATTTCCAAAGGCAAAAGTTGTAAAAGTCACAGTCCCTACATTAAAGGAATCAAATAGTATATTAATACGAAGAGTTAAACCCAATAGTCCAAAAGAATATCAACAGAAAGAACTCTTTCGATTAAAAAAATACTCAATTTTCTATGAATGAGAACATCTAAATTACTTTAATAGGTTATTAAATATAAATGAAAACACAAGAATCACCAAATATTTGAGAAAATCCTGTAGCATAAGAAAGAAAAGCCAAGAGAATAAAATGGAAAAACTGTCTCTAGAGAAAACAGAAACAAATTGAAAGAAAAAAAGAGAAATTCAAATAGAAAACTCCGATTAATATCCTCAGGGAAATCTGAGACTATATTTCATGCAAAAAATTAGTACTTTCTTCTATGGAAAAGAAAAATTTTGATAACAAGATGGAACTCTTGGAAATTAAATATATGATTGCTACATTTTAAAAAATAATATAAGATTAAAAGATAAAGAACTTATACCAAATGTAGAATAAAAAGACAGCCATAAAAATATGCGGAAAAAGGATAAGCAATTAAACCATCCGAAAAAGAAGCCAGTAGGGAACTTGAAAGAAAGTTTTTAAATAATAAATATATATGTCATCATTATAAAATTACAATATCCCAGAACTGGAGGGAAAATACTCATCTAGTGTTGCACAAGATGAATGAATCAAAGACTCAAATCTAGATGTATCCATGTAAAGTATCAGAAAATCAAACATAAAGAGAAATTCCTAAAACTTCCAAAGAGAACCAAAGATAATCTACAAAAGAATGAGAATCCAACTGAAAGCATGCTTCTCAGAATTGCTGGATGTTACGAGACACCGAAGTAAATGCCTTCAAGTATCTGAGGAAAAGCAATTTTCAGCCTAAATTTCTTTTCCAAGTGACATTACCAATCAAGTGTGAAGACAAGATAAATATATATTAAAATATGCAAGGACTCAAGCTGTCTGTCTTGGGATTTTTAAAGAGAATGTCTTCTGCTGAAACAAGGAAATGAACCAAAACAGGAGACCAGGGATCAATGAGAAGGAAGAACAGTTCTATATGTGGCTTAGCGGATAGTCCAGTTTGGAGAGGTGGGAGGACAAAAGGGCTCCAGAATAAAACAAAACAACTTAGAATGTCTGGAACATACACTGGCATGGAGAGCTTGGAAATATTTTATATGATAAAAGCACAGAGACAAATACATCAGAGATTCCATGAAAGCAATACAAACAACACAAAACTATACAAGAAAGGAATGGTCAAAAGAGGCAGCCGTCTACATTGTGGCACGACTAGGGTCATTCAGTAGAGTGTAAATAAGAGGAATAAATTTGAACTTGGACCAGGAATATTCTCCTTTGAGTAGCATAGGTTACCAATCATTGAAACTGTTAAGAAAAACAACCGAAAAATTTGCCTAGTCATTGGAATGTAATAACCTTTTATTGATTTTCAACTGTTAGGGTCTTACAGTTTATAGGTAAATCACTGATGGAGCTAAGATTACAGAAAAAAATTAAAATGTTACAAAAAATGACAATGTAAAAGCTAAGGTAAAGCCAACACCAGTTGTGATTTCGAAGGGTAAGGATGATGGATAACAATGTTACTGTCATACAAAGAGAGTACTTAAAAGCTGTTCATGTTGTTATTGGGAAAAGAAGCAGTGGTTTAAGAATACTGCTGTAAATGGAAATTGAAAATAGTGGTATAACTCTGGTGAGAAAAGAAGGAGAAAGGAAGGAGGAGTAATAGGAGTATGCTAAATCTTTATCCATCAAAACAAGAAGTTAATAAATATCTAAATCGTACGAATCTTGAAATAGAAGTATAGTGATCTTACTGGAGATAAGTGTAGGTGTCGGTAGAGGCATTAAAACAAAATTGGTTAAAATGGCTGTCACTAGTCAGTGACATTTGAGTGGAGATGACAGGGCATAAGCTGCTTAATTTTCTTCATAAATCTTTCAGAACTCTAATGTTTAACTGTGTGTATATATTGCTCTGAAAATCTTGCAATTCAAGGGCTATTTAAAATAAAATGACGATGAGCAAAACTACACAAAAATACACTGTATAGAGAATGCAGTCAAAAATGAGTTCAGAGATATATTCATAGTCTTAAAGGCTATTAAAAAATAAGAAAGAGGCCGGGTGCGGTGGCTCACGCCTGTAATCCTAGCACTCCGGGAGGCCGAGGCGGGCGGATCGTTCTGAGCTCAGGAGTTCGAGACCAGCCTGAGCAAGAGCGAGACCCCGTCTCTACCAAAAATAGAAACAAATTAATTGGACAGCTAAAAATATATATAGAAAAAATTAGCCGGGCATGGTGGCGCATGCCTGTAGTCCCAGCTACTTGGGAGGCTGAGACAGTAGGATTACTTGAGCCCAGGAGTTTGAGGTTGCTGTGAGCTAGGCTGACGCCACGGCACTCGCCCCAGGCAAGAGAGTGAGACTCTGTCAAAAAAAAAAAAAAAAAAAAAAAAAAAAAAAAAGAAAGAATTAAAATAAATGAAATAAATATTCAATACAAATTGGAAAAACATGGCTAAACAGACCAGAAAGAAGGGAACAATGTGGATACAGTACAAAGTTATAAATTATAACAAAAGAAAATTATAATGGTAGTGTATTGGGCACTGTTTTAAACGTTTTATGTGTTTAACTCCTTTAATCTTCATAACAGACAATGAGGGAGTTGTTATTATTATGTTCATTTTCTGATGAAGAAATTGAGGTACAAATAGATAACTTGCCCAGAGCAAGGATTCAACCAGTGTGCTGGCAAATGCTTGGCAGTGTTTGACAAACTGCTCTCCTCCCACTCTCCCTGCCCCCTTCCCCTGCAAAAGCCCTTATTTGTAGGGTTTGCAAGTACTCCCTTCGTTGTCAATTTGAAACTACTAACAAATTTGCACTGTGAGTGGAGCTGGAAGGAGATGCTCACAATTCTCTCTTAGGAGCCTGTTCAAGCAGCCTCTAACGCACTGCTGATTCAAACCCAGGCAACCTGGCTTGAGGATCAAAGCAGACACCAACACTGATGGCATTCTAAGGGCATTTCCATTAATACTAGCTCTAAGAGATCATCTGTCATCTGTCATTGTTAGATTGCCAACATTACTATTATACCACAATATTAACTAACGCAATGGAACAAGTAAGTGACTGCATAGCTATTGAAGTGATAAAAGTGGCACTTACTTCCAGTCAAATAAAGTATGGACTTAGTAAATAAATGACATTGGCCAATTGGCTGTCCATTAGAAAATGTCTAAATATTAAAACAAAACTCTGAAAGTATTAGAACAAAGTATGAAAATGTTTTTGAGGCTTTTATCAGCAAGCCACAAAGCAAAAGATTGTTAAGATATGTATGAGTGTGTGAATGGACAGATATGGAAATATTATGTATATAATAGGATCAGCAATGAATTAGCAGCAAATTATTTCTGGGGATAGGATTGGATGAAGGAGATATACATATATGGAATCTTGGTGATTTTTTACACTGTTGTGTTTTCGGTAGTTTTCAAAGAAAATATAGATTAAAAATAAAGGAATACAACCCACAATTTTGGACTAAGTGGATGACTTTCTGGACAGTAGACATATAAAAATTAGATAAGAGGAACTGGAGAATATAAATAGACCAAAAAGCAGAGAAAATTAGAGGAACTTGTAAAACTCCCTCTCCTTCCTTTCTGCTCCACGAAAGGCTTCAAGTGTAGTGTGTGTTGGATATTGGTCATTTTAACTTTCAAGGGACAACTACTTATCAAGTTACATACTGAATGTAACTCACAGAAAAAGTAAGAAAATCTTTCTAACTCAATTTATTTTATTCATTTAACAAATATTTATTAAGTGCCTGCTCTACTAGATTTTGGGTCTTTTGAATGAAAGTTCTCATGGAGTTTAAAATCCAGAAGTCTCTATGTACTTTCTTCAGCTTTAATCTATGCTAGTGATGTTTTCAAATGCCTCAGTGGCCTAAGCTGAAAGAGTTTGTGGTGTTGGGTGTGTGGCTTTATTAGGGATGGGCACACTGGGCTGTTTCTCAGGTCAGAGATGCATGCATGCACATTATTGGTTGGCCAACTTTGGGTCTGGCTCACTGCAGTTTGTACCATAGGGCTGTTACTTTGGCCAGGGGAAAGGATATACAGTTGCTCAACCAGCCTAGGGGTGTGCCTTACAGGTGCAGCCCATGGGGCTATTTCTCAGGCCTAGGACATAAGCACAAGGCAGTTCAGCAGTCTGGGTATGTGTTTGTTGGGGCAGTTTATAAGAATGTTTCTCAAGCTCAAAACATAGGCACACAGCTGCTCAGCTGGCCTGGGGGAATGCCAGCCAGAGGTGGTCTGTGGGGCTGTTTCTCAGGCTCAAGACAAGGGCACACAGCTGCTTGGCTGGCCTAGGGGTGTATCTACAAGGGGCAGCCAATTAGGCTCTTTCTTAGGCCCTGATTTCAGTGTGTAGTCTTGGGCAGGCCAGGGGCACGTCTGGAGGGAGGGCTTTGGGCACTGTAGGGATATTACTCGGGCCATGGGCATGGGTGTGTAGCTATTCCTTCAGCTCTGGGGACCAACTAGTTGGTGGCTCAGGGATCTTTCCTACTTGAGGAGGGTGTGCAGCAGTTTGGCTGGCTCAAGGGCAGGTCTGTCCTGGGCAGAACTGCCAGTCTGTTCCTCCATCTAGAAGTGTGATGGCAAGGGTTGGTCTCCCTGCTCTGCAGGACCAGAGTCACAGTGGATCCTGGGCCCAGGCTTCACAAAGCTGTGGTTGTGATGTTCAACCACCATGTGGTCTTGGTGGAATAAAGATGGAGTCCTATTATTGGAGAGGTACAGTGGCTACTGGTCCCTAGATGAAGGCCCACTCAAAATGGTGCTGTACTGTAGCAGCTTGGCCCACGGGGACTGGTGAAGGATGAGTACATGCCTCATGCTCCTAATCATCTGGAGTGATGCAGCTGCATGAATTCCTGGCAGATCTCCCAACTGGGCTCAGGGCTTACAAGGACTGTGGGATTCTCCTATAGTAATGACTGTAGATATTTGTGGTGGTAATGGGGGCTGTTGGGGTTCTTCTGCTTACCTTGTCTCTGCAGGGGAAGTCCCTCTTGTCTCCAGGCTGATTGGATCTGGGCTGGACAGATGGGGCTGCAGAGCCTGGGTGCCTCCATAGGCTTTCAGTCACCACAGGTGCCTCTCCACTCCCCTGCTGTGCTCCAGTGCTCTCCCTTCCACACTCCAGTCGAATCTTAGCTGTTTATCATACCTTGGTCCTCTCTTGGTGGATGAGAAGCACCAAGCATCTCTAGTCAGCCTTCTTGCTGACATCACTCCTATCACTTTCTTAACATGATAGAAGCTATTTATTTGAAACTGACAGGCACATTTATTCTTAATAATAAATCACTAAAGACATCCCTATGAAAACCTATAACAGGATAATAATGTCTATTATTACCACCATTATTTAATGTTATATTTCAAGTGGTAGCTAGTATAATAATGCAGGAAAAATGAATAAAAATAATTCTTGGAAGCCAGATAACTATTATCATTATTTGCAGATGATATGACTATATACTTAGAAAACCTAAGTGGCTCAAGAGGAAACCTATTAGAAGAAATTAGCAACATATAAAATTTTAAGTTATGAAACAAACTTTATAAAATTCAGTAGTTTTTCATTTTAGCAACAAAAACACATTAGAAAAATATAAGAAAAAATTCTTTTCAAAATAAAATGCAAACATGAATTACCTAAGAATAGATTTAATAATGAATCAGTATTGCTATGAAAGAAAATATAAAACTTTACTGAATAGAGACTCATACTAAATTCTTAAATATAGAGACACTAATAGAAAAAAGTCAATTTTCAGAAATTTATTTATAAATTTGATACAACTTGATTTTAAATTTAATCTAGAGAATGTGAGAACAGCCAAGAAAAATTTGAAATTTTTAAAAAGAAGAATTATGATTAGGAATTATACTGCCAGTTATAAAAATATATTTTAAAGTCACAATAATTAGAAGCCTGGTACTGGTATATAATTAGATAACACAGTAGACTACATTAGAATGCTACAAAACATTGCCAATTATATGCCAATTTTAGCATGAATTTTTTTTTTTATGAAAAAGTAGCATTTAAACCAGGGAGAAAAAGATGTGAGTCTGATTGAATAGATGCATTTATCTTCACTCCCTGTGGAAACCCTACTAAAATATCAGTACAAGGATTTTAAAAAGGCATAAAACTACAAGTACAAATAGATCAGGAGAGGAGATAAAAGCAGATAACAGATGATAAATTTTGGGAAGACAGAGAGAAAATGGAGGGATAGCGACTAATTCAGAAGGGGAGGAAGCTGTAACCTAGGTGACACTGAAATGAAGTCTGGGCCCAGTGAACGGTAGTAAAGCTGAAAACAGAAAGGTTGGAGGATGTCTATATCCTCAATCATGGGTCCCCTCTAACACCCTTCCCATAACAACAGTCATTTATCTACACCAGTATGAAGGCAAGAGGATTATTTTCTTGGGAAAATGAGAAGGCATCCTGATGTCAGTTATATTTCGGCTCCATTATCTAAAAAGCCATTTTCTTGCCCAATGGCTCTAAAATGAAGTCTACCAATTTAAAAGCTCATCTTCCTTCACCCTGTCCTCAGAAAAGATCCAACCAGCTTTTTGGAGTATTTCTCTTAAAAATGCATGGTACACCAAGGATTACTATAATAGAATATAGAGAAAAATCTCTAACTTGAAATAGAGAGGCCAAAGCATAAAGGACACATATAAAATTCTCAGAGGGAACAAAGATCACAAAAAAAGAAAAAGAAAAAGAAATATCCTATAATTTATATTCTCAGTAGGATAAATGAAGATATTGTATCTATAAAATAATAACAGGATAATATATAAAGGGAACAACCAGACCAAGGAAGAACTCATAGAAATTAAAAAATGAGGATGAGAAAAACAACAAAGCAGCAGTCAATAAAAGGGTTGGAAGATAAGATTAAGGAAGTATTGCAAAGGGTCAAACACAAAAAACAGGTGGAATAGATAAAAGTACAGGAAAAAAATTTTGAGGATCAATCCACTAAAAAAAAACCAATAACATTGAATTAATGAGTTCCAGAAAAAGAGAACAGATAGTGTAGGAAGGAATACATTAGAAAATAATGCATGAAAGAAAATTTGCTTGTACTGAAGACCTAAGTTTCTAGATTAAAGGGCCAACTGACTACCAATGATCTTCAACTCTTCTGGTCATTAACAATCATTGTGAACTCCAGCTGCTGGTGACTATGTGGTCTCTATTACTTTGGGGTACTAGTCATCATCATGGCTATTAATGAGTCCAATTCTGAGACTTATTTTTCTATCATCAGCACTGCCTTGCAAAGGACAACCACTGCTAAGCCCTCAGTGATGCTGGTGTTCCTCTTAGTGGCAGATTCCTTATGGCCTTCATAGATGGTGTCTCCTCATTAGCACAGTCTGTTGGTTGGTCTTCTGGTCTTTCATAATATATCTATTGCAACATGCCCAGTTCCCTCAGACTCTTCATTCTTTTTTTCTGTCACCCACCAGGACACCTCAGATATTTCAGTGTCACTGGCCATTAGCCATTACTTTTTCCATGTGTTTAATAACTACCCTAGCAGTGTTTTTGGCATATTTACCATGGTCTTTGACAGGTCGATAAAACTCATGTCTCAGAAAAGTTTCTTAAAACCAGTGAACTATTGCAACAACATTCCTGTCCACAAAGACATTTTACCGGGCCACCGCCAGTGAAATATTTATAAATTGAACTGCCACCTCATGCCAGGTATCATCCATGACTATCCACGCACCACTACCAAATAGATGTTGTACTCTATACCCACCAAGCAGCAAGTGAGCCAGTCCCAGTCCCCATCTGTTTTCTTGGAC
>RJWJ010017000.1:0-33681 GCA_004363605.1 Indri indri
ACAGGAGACAGCTCCAGGAGCAATTTAAATGATGAAGTGATAGGCACTAAATGTGGACGAAACGCAGAGGACAAGGCAATCAATCACTGCCAAGCTTATCTTCTGACAAGGAGTAGGACTCCGGCTTCCAGATGTAACATTAAAATGTAATGTTTCCACTGGGGTTTAGCATGGCAGGTTTCCCTGAAGCTTCAGTTTCACTCAGTTAACTAATTATGAGAAAATGTGACATTGGCATTTACTTTTTCTACAGGGACAAATCATTCCCAGCAGGAGGGAGAAATTGTTATTTTTGTTCTGTTTTGTTTTGTCATTAAAAAGAAATTACTTACACAGTAGTAAATAAACTCTTGTTAGATGGGAAAAAAACACATTTTTTTCACTCCTATAATTCTATCAATTCTCCTTAACGCTAAAAATCACTTCTTTGGTTTTCCAGAGACATGATGGAGAAAAGGGCAATTGTTTGGGTGTTAGAACTGGGTTTGGAAAATCAAATCTCCCATTTACTAGCTTTGTGACCTTAAGCAAGTTATTTAAGCACTTGGAGCCTCCTTCTCCAGGAGGCTGGGGATGATACATCTACTATAGAGAGTTATCTGTTACAGATGAAAGGAAATAATGTAGTTAAAGCACTTAAGTACAGCGTCTCTGCATAATAAGCACTTGATACATTTTAGCCTTCATTCTTAATGACCCTGATATGCAATTATATAAATATAGAAACAATTTACATGCCATTTGAGCCTTGAGCTGCCAATTCTATATAACCACCCATCTAAGCATGAACTCAGCCTTTGCTTTGGCATTACAAGCTAACTTGTGTATTAAACATTTTACTCCTCCTCACCTTGATATAAAAAAATGGGTTCCAGTGAAAATGTCATATTTAATGATAATGTTGAAAGAAACATTTGTTTCCCCTTCCCATCTTTAACTTTTCTAGGGCAGTACCCGATGAGCAAACACCACTGGTAAATCTGTGCTTCCTCTTCCACTGCCGGATGCTAGAAAATATTAACATTGTGTTTGGAGTGCTTTTTAACAAGTTAGAAAGTGATTCCACAAATGATTTCCCACTTGAACTCACAAAATCTCATGAGGTATGCAGAGTAGATATGACTAAGTCCATTTTACAGATAAAACAAAACAGAAACAAGACAGGGCAAATGGCAAAGCCAAAGGGTATCTGCAGGAATGAAAAATGCCAGGGTGATTGGACTTTGCAAAATTAGATCTTTCCAAGAATGAATTCTGTTTTGGAGATAGCCAAAGTGAGCAGTTATTATAGAAGAAAGTAGGATTCATTAGTGGAAAGCAAACAAAATAGAAAATCAAGAGGCATAAGGTTTTATATTCCAATTTCACAATCCATTTGTCCAATGTGCTCCAAATTTTCTACCAATAAATTTGAGAAAGCAAAAATGCTACCTCTTACTTCTCTTACAAGTATACTGCAATGTCATTCCACCTATAAATGCTGTGTAAGATTGATGATATGGCATTCAAGAGGTTTATGCTGGCCATAGAACATACGAACTCTTAAAAATGTGCAAACATCAGGAAATATAGTTTGCTAGATAGAAAATCTTGCTAATAAATAAAAATATAAGAATATTTTTCCAAGGACATATGGGCTAGAAGATGGTAAATAATTAGACGAGATTACATAAATTGGCATATAATTTTGCATTAACATATTTGAACTATTTTTGAAAGTTGCAGAAGTAAACTAAGAAGCATGGACATGTAATAATTTTTTTTGAAGACATAGAAATACAAAACCCTTCTAATTTGGATAATATTTCTTAAATTTATCATATATAATGGTTCTTAAAATAATCAATTCTGAAGTGCTTTTAATACTGAGCAAGTCTTCCTGGCAGTTGTCACCTTGCAGGACTTCAAAGGTCCCTTTGTTATGCTCACTGATATCTCATAACCCCTGAAGAAGTTCTAGTGGACTACAGAATTGCAATTTGGAAGTCCTTTTTTTTCTTGAATGGAGAAGTTCTTACAGCTGGGAAGGCAAAAGCAGCCAAAGTTTATTAAGAGGAATCCTGGTTCAGATAAAAACCAAATAAATTTCTAGTTTATCATTTGAACATAGAAACTCAAGGACCTATAAATATGCAATCAAAAGTCTAGTCATACTAACAACAATCAACGAAATAGCATAGAATAAGGGGTTACCATTAGGTGGTAGATTGCCTAATTCTGACTTAATAAGCCTGAACATAATTTTCCCTATGATTCTTCAAAGAAAATGATATAATTTCACTCCAATATTGAGATAAAATTCATGATGCGGCAGCAGAAAAGTCCTACCTAAAACTCCCTCCCCATTTCCTTAATTCATTTACTTAATAATCATTTTTGAATGTTTGCTATTTGTTAGAAATTATGTCAAAGAACTCACAGTCGAGTAGGGAAAACATGTAAATAAAGCATCAAATTTGTGTGTTAAGCCCTAGAATGTAGAAAAATCTTTAGCACAACAATAAGTTGGATCAGAAAGCTCTCACAGAGGATGAGGAGCAGTGAGAAAAACCATCTATATGGCAAAAGGAGTAGCCTCCTGCCAGAGAGAATAGTACGATAAAAGCATATGGATAAAAAAATCGCAACGGACATGGCAAGTTCCAGAATTAGATATAATGTCACACGGCTAGAGCATAGGTCATGGGTAGGAGAAGGGGAAAGATGGCAAATGAAACAATAAGCCCTAGAGGAAGACAAAGATTCTGTCATTGAAAGCTCAGCAATCCATGTTAAAATACAATATTGGAAAGCTGGACACAGTTATTGATCTGTTAGAAAGATTTCATCCTAGAGGCAGTGGGTGTAGATTTTTACTACAGAATAATCTGCTTAGTGCTAGCTAGGTATGTAGTGAACTAGGGGAAGAAAATCTAGAGCTATGGATACCAGTTATGAGATAATTTTGAAGATCCAAGTAAGACACGAAAGACCCTAAACTGAAGCCCCACATAGCATATTTGTAAAACAAAACCATATAGCATAATTGACCCATTATAGCCACTTAATAACCATTTTTGAATGACTGAGTGAATGAACAACTCCCAACTCCAATGATGGAACAAAATTAGACATTTTATCCTTTGACCGAAATAGCTGTCTCTTAAAATGCAAATAATGTACCTCAACTGAGTAACAGCTTATACACTTACTAACCAGCTTCATTTTGGACTTAGAATATTCTTTGCAAATGAGTCTCAGTGTCTAATCTGGAAGGGACTTTGGGAATATTTACTATAAACTCCCAGTTTAGAGATGAAAATCTGGTTCAGAAAAGTTACATGACCAGCTCGAAGTCACAAAAAGTTACCGGTGATGGGACTGAAATCAGGCAAAATACATTAAGCTTCACAATATTTGTCAACTAAAATGGTTACCAGATTTGAAACTAACACAAGATACCAAATTTAGCTAGCGTGATTAAACTTTTTTAAAGTGCTTGACATTCCACACTCAAAAAATACAAGGCCAACATCTTAGAGACATTTTCTTAAATAATTCTTTGCTCTGACAGTGAAATGCAAGGACCAGGCCTCCCGAATTAGTATAAATAAGACAGATTCTTACCATGATCTTCTGAAGAGACTGGTGACCTAAAAGGAGATAATAAGCATGATAAATATTTTGTGTGTGATAATTATAACAATGATCAAGAATAATTTCACAGAAATCATACCCCTAAAATTCAAATGAATGAAAACTCAATATAGTAGATAGTATAATTAATGTGTTGGTTACACTGTATATTCCAATTAGCAGCCCCAAATCTTACCTGGATTGGCTGGGTGCTACAGGTTACTAAAATGTCAGTCCCTGCATGGTGTCACAGGGCTGTGACAAACTTAGTTAAGCTTGGATTTATCAACAAATTAGATGAAATCCTGTGATGGTCTAAGGCCAGGCCTCCAGAGAAAATGCCGGGGATATAAATAAACACTAGATTGTGTGTAGGTAGAAAGAGATCTACATGGACAGAATATATTGAGACAAGTAAAAGAAATGGCACGCAACCTTATCATACACTGATTTTTGTTTCCACCCCTCATGGAGTTTGATGCTCAAGTGAGTACAACATAGACCCTGTAGGTTCTGGCCTTATGTCTCCAAACCCCTGAGCATCAGGGTGAGACAAGAGGGCAACTGTTGGGGTCAAACAGAACTTTCAGAAACCAACAACTTGCATATCATTTATGGGTTTGGCTCTAATTATGACAGTAAGATATCAAATGAAAAATCATATCAACCATAAAAACCTCTTTTTCCCTCTGTTGACTACTAATTGAGATACTCTGAGCCATACAGATACAAACCTGGAGATGAATTCACCTCCAGCTTGGAAGATTAGAGTTTTGACTCTCAGCTTATTCTTTTCTGGGGAGAACAAGAGACACATGATACTGTATTTAAAGTTGTTGGAATTTTGAAGGGAAAGGCATGAAATCATGTACTTCCCCCAGTAGGGAGGAGTACTCTTCTCTGAATGTTTGGCCCACTGGGGTCTGTAGCAGGGAGATGGCCAAAGATCGATGTAGGAGTTTGGCAATAAAACCACCTGCTAATATAACTAATATTTATGAGACATGATGACAAATGGTGGGAAAGAATCATTCAATGGATGCACAAGTGATTAAAGAAAAATTTTAGCTACTTTGGGCTGCTTGATATTGTTTCACTTTACCGATTAGCAATCTTATTGCTTATTCTGTAAGTGAACAGCAAAGTATAAAGACCCAGTAGGAACAGAGAGAAAGCCTTGAACCTCCATTAGTGGCAAAGTGTCAAACCATTTCAAGCATACGAGTCTCTTCAAGTAGACTTTTGCATGAAAACTACAGAGAATCCCAAGTTTTGTTGGAAAGAAAATTGGCATCCAGGAAACAGACATTGGGAGCAGTGACTGGAAACCCGCCACAATCACTAAGTCATCACTGCCTGAAAAACTCCACTTGGCCTCCCCAGGCGGAGCTGATTTATCCGTTCCTTGAAGTTCCTTTATTTTGTACTGTCCACATACCACTCTTTCCCACTAGATTGTAACCCCCTTGAAAACTGAGACTATATCTTATTTGGAACATGTCAGCCCTTGATTAAAATTTGTTGAATTAATTTCAGCACCACCACACTGGTATTCAGACCAAGAAATGTCCTGGAGCTCCCAGGAAGTTATCATGTTACTGTCAACCTACCTGCAAGACAAGTTTGCCTGACCCTGGACCAGCTGTGAGGAAGAGGGCTAGGGAATGAGTCCCAAGCTCTGGATTGGTTACAATGTAAGCACTCTTCGAGCCAAAGAACATCCAAAGCACCCAGAAACAGAGATGCCCATAATCTGTCCTAATGATTAGGAAAAATAAAAGGTGGCAGGTGCTGAATGGGAGGTGAAATGGGCTGGGAAGGTGAATCTAAAGAGAAACATATATTTGAAATAAGATAAGCTAATTTCTTAAGCTACCTAGGGCATAAAAAACTCAGCAAAAAAGAAACATCTTCCCTACTGGTGGTTTCTGTTTGAGAAGCAAGCAAAAACACGTCTTAGATTATTTGCAATTAACTTCTCAGAGAGCTATAGGAACACAGAAAAATTCATTCCAATAGACAACTAAACTCTGAGACAGAGAGTTTATGAAGCCAGGTCTCTGCTGCCTTTCTGCAAAAGCGAAGAACTGATATTAAATCTGAAACATTCCAGATGGCTCCGTCAGAGTCCCAAGGGGATATGTTCTGTAGTATGTCCAGGCAGAGGGGAAGGACTATTGATTTCAGAGTGTTTTGTGAAAATTAGTCATGTTGAGTTTCAGTGCTGAATGTCTCCCACATGGCTGGATTTGTGGAATTTTAAGACATATGGAGTATTTCAATCCTCACTCGGTATTTCACCTTTCACTGCAACAAGTCACTACACTATACTACTAAGACATGCACATCATCCATTATTGCTGGGAATCGGCATAAAAAGTTAGCTCAGGAGAGAAGAAATATCCTGAAATCAGCAATATAAGTAGTTATTTTAAAAACAGAGGTCGACTCCCAGAAACAGATAATCTTCCTCAGCCCGACAGCCGAGGCATGCAGGAACGCTCTCTGCTCATACTTCACGTCACACCTGAAAGACATGTGGTTTTGTCCCAGACGGTTTATTTTTCTTCCATGTACACTTTATCTTGGAGCTAGCATTTGCCCTCACAATGTAAACTATTCCTAGCATTCAAATAACTCCATGACCCACAGTTTCCCTCTTCACCCTTCCCTGACACTAGTCCTTTATTATGGTCTACAGAATATTTATATTTATTTTTGCTTTGTTTTATTTAGTTTGTATTTTTTACATTTTTATTTCATCTAAATTCAGCAAAGTAAAAAAAAAAAAAAACTTCAAGCCTTGCATTTAAAAATATTTCTCCTATTTTATTAAGCTTAACTATTATTATTTAAGTTTGCATCTTTTAATTCATGTTGACTCAATTTATTACTTAATATTCTATTAAGTACCAGGCCCTGTGCCACGTGATGGAGACGCATAGAACACTGTCAAGGAACCCATCAACTAGTGAAGAAAATATGTGAAAAAATGATTATGATATAGTACAAAAAATATAGTGATCAAAATATAGATGAAGTAAAGGGGTGGCATAGAAAGAGGGATCAATTCTGTTCCAAAAGAGTGAAAGAGGGCTTCAAAAACCAAGAATCATCTGAGCTGGGCTCTGAAGAATAAATAGGAGCTTATTAGGTAAGTTAGAAAGGAGAAGAATTCCAGGCAGAAGCAATAGGCATATGAAAAGGAGCACAGACATGAATTTTCATAGCGTGTTATCAGATATACACATAACTCAGCATTGCTAAAATGTGAAGAAGCAACAAAGCAAAAACAGGGGCTGTTGCACACAGGGCCTGTGGGGCCAGTTCGAAGTGCCTATAATTTACCTGCCAAGCTAAATGGAGCAAGCTTGTGAGGCAGAGAAGTCGCACACTCTGGCTTGTGCTTTTGAACGAGCAGGATGTGGAGAGTGAACCATAAAAGAAGAAGAAGACAAGTTAAAAAGCAGAGGTCAAGTTAAAGACCACAGCTGCAACCCTTCCATGTTAATAAGGCAGAAGAAAAATTTCTCTGCTCTTAAATTCTTTTTGAAACCTATGGAAAATAACAGAGAAGATGAGAAACAGTAAAGGAGATACCATCTTTGACTAAACTGGATATTTGTAAACCTAAACCATCATATATGGAGAAGAACTACTGTACAGTAAAAATGGGACCAAGTTTCAGGGAAAGAGAGAGTTTCAACATAGTCAGCTAAACAGACATGAGCTGTATGCCACACCACAAAACCTATGGCAGAAAGCCCTCCGCTGTGAGCCTGGGAGTCCTGCTGGTCAGTGGAATCAAATCCCATAAGACAGCGCTGCTGAAAAAGAGTTTGAATACAACGGACACAAAGTACAACTTCCAGCAGCATACCAATTCATTTACCGCAATTATCTATCCAAAATGAGAAGTTACAAGAGAAACGCAACCACTGCAAATATTACAAGTAATAGCATAATATCTATGCAAAAATACCACAAGAAGAAAACAAAACATAGGCACAGAACATAATAAAAAGATGATGGCACGAAGCAAGGAAAAACTATTAATAAATCTCCATGAAATTTAGAGATGGAAGAAGGGCAGAAAGGGAGAGGAACAAGAGGAGATAGAGCCTTTGTGAAGCATACACTTAAAGAAAAGAAACACTGATCAAGAAATAGTTATAAGACTATGGGAGGTGAAAAGGGCAAAGGTTTTCCCAAAGCCTTTGAACTAGCTAAGTTACAGAAAAAATTTGAGGGCTTTTTCTACTGTGTCACCACTGTACTGGGAAACAAAGATTAAGAGGAGATGAATAGTAATGAAAAATATATTAAGATATAAAACATTGATAAAAGAAATTAAAGAAGACACAAATAAATGGAAAGATATACGATGTTCATAAATTAAAAAGAATTAATATTGTTAAAATATTCATACTATGTTCAATCTACAGATTCAATATAATTCCTATCAGAATACCAATGACATTCTTTGCAGAAATAGAAAAAAGATCATAAAATTTGTACGGAACCACAAAAGACCTTGAATATAGCTAAAGCAATCTTGAGCAAAGAGAACAAAGCTGGAGGCATCACACTATCCGACTTCAAAATATACTACAAAACTACAGTAGCCGAAACAGCATGGTACTGGCATAAAAACAGACAAATAGACCAATGGAACAGAATAGAGAGCCTACAAGTAAATCCATGTGTTTATAGCCAACTGATTTTCAAAAAAGGTGCCAAGGATACACAATGGGGAAAGAACAGTCTCTTTAACAAATGGTGTTGGGAAAAATAGATATCCACATGTAGAAGAGTAAAATTAGACCTGTATCTCACATCATGAACAAAAATCAACTCAAATCAGATTAAAAACTTAAATGTAAGTCCTGAAATTATGAAACTACTAAAAGAAAACTTAGGGAAAAGCTCCATGACATTGGTCTGGGCAATGATTCTGTGGATACAACCTCAAAAGTACAAGCAACAAAAGCAAAAATACCCAAATGGGATTACATCAAACCACAAAGCTTCTACACAGCAAAGGAAACAATCACTGGACTGAAGAGACGACCTGCAGAATGGGAGAAAATATTGGCAAACTATACATCTGATACGGGGTTAATATCCAAAATATATAAGGAACTCAAATCAATAGCAAAAATAAATACCCAATTAAAAGATGGGAAAAAAGATCTGAATAGACATTTCTCAAACGAAGACATACAAATGGTCAACATGTATATGGAAAAGTGTTTAACATCACTAATCATCAGGAAAATGCAAATCAAAACCACAGTGAGAAATCACCTTACACCTGCTAGAATGACTATTACCAAAAAGAAAAAAGATAACAAATGTTGGCAAGGATATGAAGAAAAGGGAACCCTTGCACATTGTTGGTGGGAATGTAAATTAGTAGAGTCATTATGAAAAACAGTATAAAGTTTCCTCAAAAAATTAAAAATAGAACTATCATATAATCCAGCAATTCCACTACTGAGTACATATCGAAAGGAAATGAAATCAGTATGTTGAAGAGAGATCTGCACTCCCGTGTTTCTTGCAGCACTATATAGCCAAAATATAGAATTATACATAAATGTATAAAATGGATAAAGAAAATGTGATATAGACACACAAAATGGAATCCTACTCAGCCATTAAAAAAAGAAAATCCTGTCATTTGCGATGACATGGACAAACCTGAAGGACATCACGCTAAGTGAAATAAGCCAGGCACAGAAAAACAAATACTGCACTCGTGTGGAATATAGAAATGCCCGTTTCACAGGATGAAGATCACCAGAGGCTGGGGCAGTGGGGGTGGGGGAAGGGGATAGATGTTAGAGTTTACAAAATTACAGTTAGGAAGAGTAAGTTCAAGAGATCTATTGTTTAAGTATTCAACTATAATGATGATATATTTTATTCTTTAAAAATGATAAGAGAGTAGATGTTAAGTGTTCACACCAGAAAAATAATGCCCATGCATGAGCTAGCCATTCCACAATGTATATCGTGTTGTATATAATAAACACAACAATTTTATATGTCAATTTACAATTTTTTTTAAAATTAGAATAATATGTAGTTATATATTTATATATATTTCACTTTGAATTACTCTTCTATGAGTCTTGATTTGAATATTTGCTGGCGAAAGTCCCTTTTTCAATATTAACCCTGCTTAGTATAACATCCATACTTTTTCTCTCCTTTTAAATGAAGACAAGACTTCTTGAATTAGGGTACACACAGAAACTTGGAAATAAGGGGGGCTTTGGGAAAACAAAATGCTATTTTAGATGGAGGATTATGTAATTTAACTGGTAAAAAGTAAAATATTATTTTCGTATTGAAACCAGCACAGCCATGCTATAAATCCAAAAGCAAAAGTCGCTTGAATTTATAAAGCAACAAACTTTAAAAAAAAAAAAAAAAATCTGTGTTTGAGGTGGTCACCTTTAGACAAGTCTCCAGGTCCCCAAGGAAGTGAAGTTTGTTCCCCTCTGGAGTAGGAGTGTTTCCATGGAAAAGTGTGAATATATACAATTACCCAACTAAATACAACTATAACATCTTTCGATGAATCATTTTATTAGATTAATATATGCAAATATCAAGAATCTGAGGAAATGAGATATTGGACACACGTTGGCTAGAGGCTACAACATTGGACAGCACTCTATCTAGACTCTGTCCTCACCAAGACATCAAGAATCTCTAGGAAACTCAGAGATGGTCTCAGATTGCCTTCCATCAGCGAAGTTCCCTTCACAGCCTCGTATCTTTCAAGTAGATCAATAAGGCACTAGAAAATGTGCCTACTTTCTACCAGCAAAGAGTAATACATAAGAGCAAATGAGTGTTATATTTATGAAGACAAAGGTATTTAAAAGGTGGTGTATCTCTTATGATGTTTTATTGTTTTTAGTTTATAAACCTGGCATTGAAATAATGGGCATCATGACTGTTTCCACCTTTATATTCTGGTGTAACGCTTCACAGTAGGTTTTGGATGCATGCATTTCCTTGGTTGCATTTCCTGACTACAGCCTTGGGAGTTCCCTGGGCTTTTCTCATCTACCCTTCTCACACTTTGGTGGAATCCTATCTTCTCTTGATATTAATAAAACACCTCCCACCATGTGCTAATATTCTTGTTCCTATGGTGAATGTGCAGGAACGTTCAGGCCCAGTCAAGATTCTCCAGGTTTGATTTTGCTCCCTGCTTCTAGAGCCATTATGCTAACTCTCTGTTAAACTCCCAAAAAGTCCAAAGTGAAACTGATTTCCCAGTTGCGTACTCCTTCCAGGCACATTTCAAGAGTCAGCATCACTGCTGCAGAAACACCATCTTTGTTTTTCTTCTGTTTTACCTTGGAGTGGTGATGCTACACAAATTCAATTTATTTGCTAAAACTGTTGATGCACAAGAATCTTTACTTAAATCAAGTAAGCCAACATACTTTGAAAGCGTGGCTGTAGATTATTATCTCTGGGCAATGGCTTTCTTCCCTGGAGTTTCCATCAAGGGTGTGCATTGCCTCTCCCTGGAGAGCTGGTATAGCAGGCCTATGACATCAGTCTCATCACTTGAGAGAGGAATATCGAGACCACGGATCCAAATGACATCTTCACCACCATCATTCCAGCCCCAAAGCATCTCTAATTAGGTAAAACCAAACCAGAAATGCCTTAGCACTGAGAATCTCCATCAACTATATAATCCTCTCTTTGTTTTGCTCCCTCTAATTACAAATTATTTCTCTTAAGACAATGAACAAAGCACATACAGTAAAAGAGAGCAGGCAAGAGAATGAGAGTTGGAGAGATGAAAGTTACAGCAACCACACAAAGGGGCATTGAAATGAGAGAAAGACAAACACATTCTCTATTCAAGTGGTCACAGACCCATTCAGGGAACACCAAACAGCCTCAAAGGTAACATTCGCCACCAACAGAGGAGAGGGGACAGAAAGAACAAGAAGGAAGGACTGAGACAGAGACAAGCATTTGTGTGGACGTAAGGACGGTATTTCTGGAATGAGATAATACAGGCTGCTTGGTGAGTTCTTCATTTGATGCAAATTTCCACATATTCCCTTTATTTATTACCATAATGTCCTAGTTTTTAAGACTCTCCTACCCAAAGATATATTCTATTGACCCCCACGTGAACTGTGCTTGAAAGAGCTCATTTTTCTTTTAAATAGATTTCTATATTTAGTTGTATTTGGCCTTTAGAAAATAGCATTGTTGGGGGTGGGAAGATGCCGGTCAAAGGCTACATAATTACAGTTAGGTAAGCAGGAGTAAGTCCAATATTATATTCTTGAAAAACGCCAAGAGAGTGCATGCTAAGTGCTCTCACCACAAAAGCAGTAACTATGTGAAGTAATACATTTGTTAGATAGATTTAGCCATTCCACAATGTATATATACTGCAAAACATCATGTGGTAAATGATAAATACATACGATATTATCAGTCAACTAAAAAATAAAAAAAAATTTTTAAATATACAAAAGCATTCTTCTACTGTTAGCATTTACAATTCGGTTTCTTCTGCATACCCTCCTTCACCAATGTATTGAGAGGCCCCTGCATGCCCTTTGAGTGTGAAATGTTATTGCCACCTACTGTTAATTCCTAAGAACTGCAACACAACGAGGGGTAAGGGGTTCCTTTGAAATCTAGGGGGAAAGAAATGGGCAAAAGAGGGCAGTGAACACGGAAAAGAAATAGGTAAAAGAAAGAGATAGAGTTGGGGAACGTAACCCTTAATACGTTTATTCAACATGAAACATGAAAATCTGACCATCACACATTTTAACATTTTGAAGGTGAAAAGAAAAATAAAATTACTAAGCACAGCACAGTCATGTAGAAATAAAGGATGTGAGGCTACACTTTAGAAATCAGTCTTTGCAATACCCTTGCCAGCCCACTTTCTAAGAAGGGAAGTGAAGGAATAGAAAAGGCATACTATTCTAAAATCCAACCAAAGGAGACATACGCACCGAGAGCTGGTAGGTAGTGACCTTTAGAAAAAGCGGCACTGAGCCACCGGCTTTATCCTAGTGACTCTGGGAACCCTGGCCAACAACTCCTGTTGAGACATAATCCATCTGGATTTTGTGAATGTGGAATTTTTTTTCTTTTTAAGCATACGTTGAAATATAAAGCTCTGGATTTTGAAGCCAAATCACATGAGTGCTACGCTTAGTGTTAGTATGTGGCGCTTATAAGAAAAGCCATCTCACGTATCTCATAATTTGGGATATGCAGTATCTACCTCGTGGTGCCATGGTAATTGGGTAAGGGCTCAGCCACAGCTAGTTATTTTTATGAAATCCAAATAAGGACTTCTAAACCTAGTTTTAGAAAATGGAAGAAAAAAAAAATAGGTGGAGTTGGAAGCTGCTTTGGCATTTCTCCTGAAGATAACTGCCATATACTCCAGAAGTTTTCCTGTCTACATCTCCTACCACCCCACCTGTTTCTCAGGAGAGGGTGTTTGTGTTCACGACACTGCGGTGGGAAACAGAATTGAAAATGTCGCTGTCTCTTCCCAACTCTTCTGTATCTAAAGACAGCACAGTTTCTCAGTAATACATCAGGAAGGGGGCTCTGTGAGAAAAAGATAAAGTGAATGCTGATCAATGTGGTAATACTAAAAACAAGAAATAAAAGTGGACTACGAGACTATCTGTGAGAATGATTTAATTAATTCAATATTTGAATATTAGGCAGTGCAATGGGATTAACTCCACTCCTGAAGTCGTGGGAGGTACTTATAACATCTCACGTCCACTTCCAAGGAGATTCTAAGGGAGTCGTGGAGTGAGACTAACGTCAAACAAGCGTTAAGGAAAACTGTAAGATGACGTCTATGGTTGTTCTTGTGCATGGTGATTAGCACAAGATCCAGAAAAGTTAGACAAGGGGGAAATGTGGTCTCCATCTTCCAGAATTTCAAATAAGCAGTGTCTCTATATTGTGGAGATATCTCTTGTTCTGGTCTCCTCAGAGTTGTGGGTTCGGGTGGCCTCGGAGGTACCTCAAAGAAGTTCCACACCAACTATAACCCCCTCCGCCACCGTTTCCAGTGGCGATATGGGCGTCCCTCTTACATCCCTGAACCCACCCTGAGCTATCACTGGTCAATCTCCCTCCCACCTGAGGTTGGCAGGCAAATATCGTTGCAAGGATTTCAAAATGATCAGTCTTTCGTACTTTAGACCTGTTTAATGAAATTATTCACCCAAGGCAGATACACTGAGAAAACAAGAGTTTTGGTGAGACCTTGAGAAAGCAGCAAAGGACTGACAGTTTATTTTGGAGGTGAGTGGTAGGGAGGAAAGGAGGTTGTCAGGAGGTGGCTGAAACCTTAAAACAGACCTCTGGGCACGAAAGCACTGGACTCCGAAGAGCGTGGAAGGCAGGACATAGAGGCAAGGCAGTGCCTGACTGTGCTCCCTGGGGGCTCTGCCCCTCTCTGTGGAGGTGGGGAGGAGGGAAGGAGGCAAGGGGCGAGCTTCAGTGGCTCTCAGAGGGAGGAGGGGGATGAGGGCAGCTTTTGAAGGGTCAGTCCCAGGACCAGTGGGCAGAAGATGGGGTTTTAGATGCAGAAATACTTTGGGTCGCAGGTAGATGTGCCAAAGTCATATTCAGTAGAAACTGTGTCCTCCTCTCTGATTGTCAGAATTGAAAGCAAATATTTAGTTTCCATCCCAACAGGTACTGTTATATATAAAGTGAAAATCCACAGGAAAGAAAAGTTGCTTCCCACATTCCCTCCTGTTGCCAGAAGCTGCTACAGAAGCCCAGTGACGGGGTAGATGTCCTGAGGAACCTGGACTCCACAGGCTGTGATTGTCTGAGGAAGGATGACTTGACAGCTGACTTAACCTTGGATAATTGCCCCCTTTCAGAAAGGAAGGAAAAATCATCGTTAGCATCCTCAGAAACTGTGCCCACTTTCCTGATGGCATGAACATTTTTCCAGTATGCTCCAGGGGATTATTATTATTCCTGGCTAAATTTTAACCCCTTTGCTTAGAAAAACTGGGCTCTCAAGGAGAGAAGTGCCATCATTTTGTAGAACTAGTGGCCTTTACATCAATGCCAACTAGCCTTCGCATGGATATCATCCATCCTACCTTCTGTCTCTATTCCATTCACCAAACTGATAAGATTTCAAATTCCAACTGTTACTATCAGGCCCTCCAGGAAGATCCAGTGATGGGATTAGGGCAGAGAGGACCTACTGCACAAAAATGGATGGCAGAGGGACCCAGCCACCAGCACACAGCTGCTCCCGGGGATACAGGACAGGCTGTGCACTGAGTCCCCACCTCTGGCACAGCCACTACAGACAAGCCATTTCCGTGCTGGTTGACCGTAACTTCTGAGTGCACAGAAAGATGGAGTTATCATCATCTTCCCAGATTCCGATGATGCTCAAGTGGTTTGTTTTGTCACGAAAGGCTCTGTCACCTTCTCACTAACTTTCTTTCATGCCTGAAGGCAGATTGTGTTCTTGGAAGGAAGGAGAAGTGTCTTTTGTTTTGTTTTTAAAGGAGACTCTGATAGTTCCCCGAGAGTCCCTTTCTAGCACTTTCAGCCTGTTCGGGAGCTTTTCCACACAGATTGCCCTCGTGCTTCCTCCTGCTCCAGCTTCTCTTTGTCTCTTTTTGTCAGAAATCCTGAGAAAGTTCTGATATTTTGTTCCATCCTTACATTTTTGTTAGTTTGTGGTTTCCCATATGCCAAGTCATCTTCCTCCACTTAAAGAGCATCTAAAACCTCTAGGACTAAATTGCACTGATATAACCAAAATTGCCCAGAGATACAACCTGGGGAACATTTTACTGCACAGACTTCTTGACACGATTCTTCCTTGTCACTGTACCAAGTGCTGTGCTCTCCAGTGGTGCCCACAGCTTCCTATCCTCACCATAGTTACTTTTTACTTTCTCATTTGGGAAATACTAACATCTCTCTGAGTCGGCAATTCAAGCGCATCTTTGACATTTTGCTATGTGAATTCCCTGGATCGAGCATACCCATACTAAACTTTGAAATACGTAAATGGATTCCACAGCCTCATGAAAATATTCAACATTCTACATATTATTTTGCTATATTTACCTTGTGATTAGATAGCACTCCAAATAGACACCTGTCTATTTTGGTTTGATAGAGTACCTTTTCTCTAACATCCAAATCTCATCCACTCATCCAAAAAGCCTGCCTTGTTGAATTGAATGCCTACTATTCCAGCAATGATGCAAAGTGCTGTTCCAGAGGGAACAATACACAGTTTGGCCCTCCAAGGAACTCACAAGCTTTAACAAGGAATTTGAGCAACTTTCCCTCACATTCACAGTATCCCCGAAGTGTGAATGGGTAAGGCCACAGCTTTTACAAAAGAAAAAAAGAAAGCCACTCAACAGGAATAACATTATGTTGTGCTGTAATCATTGGCAAAACCTGGACCTCACGGAAATGCAAGGCCAGAATTTCCTGGCATCATTTTAAATAAAATGGATATTTAATATTAAATTTTTTTTTCTTTCAATGTCAGTCAAAATAAGATCTGGAATTCTATTCTGGAATTCCACTAACTGAAATTGAAAATGGAAATGTGACTGCATTTCCCCTAAGTGGTTTAGGGCCTCCATTTGCATAACTGATGGAGGAACAATTATTTAAGAAGAAAGCAAAGTCTTTTATTAAATATTTTGCACACATATAGGAACAGAGTATTATTGTGTGCTTGGCTTGAGTAAGTCAGGAAGAAAAAGAAGAAAGGGACACACATGGCATCTCCCTTGCCTTTTCCCAGCTGGAGTGATTATCCAGGGCAAGCAAGATTGAGACCAGTCAAAGGTAAGCAGGGATGGGACCCAACTATCTTGGTGAAACAGATGCCAGGAACTGTCTCTACCCTGACAGCACTGATTTCATCTCCAAGATATATTCCAGCAAAACCTGCATCCCACTAAGAAGATTAATTTTCTCCCTCTTATCTGATTGTGATCCTCAAAGGATATTTCCACAACCAAAATCACTGCCCGATAGTCTGTCTTCCTGTTGAGAACCTGGAGTTTTGACAATAAGCACAATTACCCTTTTTATTAGGGTCAGGCCATAACTTGATGTTCCAGAAGAAACTGAGTAAAGAAAATAGATGACATGGCAACCAGAGGCGAATGAAGCTATTTCTCCTATGCTCAGCCCAGAACACCTACATTTTTGAGTGGGGGAGGTTTCAGGGCTGTCTTCTTGATACAGTGATTCAAAATTGTGGACTACACTAAAAGGCCAGTTTTTCAGTTTTTAAAGTTATTACGTATTTTGAATATCCCTAAATAATTTCTCAGTTGTGCAAACTTCCTTAAGCACATATCAGGTAGATTGATGTTAAACTGTCATTTAGTGTCTTCAGTCATTTAAGGAGAATTTCTAGTTTACACAATGAGGAAAAGTCAGATATTTATCTATTCATGTGCAAAAGTTGAAGAAAATATGTATGGAATCCTTAAAATGCCGATTTTTTGTCTTTGAGGCTAACATTTTTATTAATTCTTTAAATACTCATCCTTTCACATAAAAATAAAAAAGTAAAATGTAAAGAAAGCAGCAAATTCTATTTCCTCTCATTTCCAGAATATTCTATATGTGTGTGTTTATGTGTGTGTATAATGTGTGTGTGTGTATATATATATGTGTGTGTGTGTGTGTGTGTGTGCGCACGCGCGTGTATATATATATCTCCATCATAGCACTTCTCAGCAGGAACTGTAATAGATGGTTTATGTAGTATTTCCCCTTTGAATATAAGCTCTTCAAAGGCAGTAAGTGTTTCTTATTTAGTTTTTTATTTTATATTTTCTGTGCCTAACTACAGACACTGAAGGTGTCCAATATTGATTTTCTCAATAAATGATTGACTGAATGGTTTAACCTGTTTCTTGGAATCCAAATGAAATCATAAATCGGACCTCAAGCATCATAACTCAACCTTCGACAACTACAGACACTGAAGATGCCCGATACTGATTTTCTCAACAGATGATTGACTGAATGGCTTAACCCATTTCTTGGAATCCAGATGAAATCATAAATCAGACCTCATGGCATTATATGTTCAACCTTCGATAACATTGTCTCTTGTTTGAGAGAGAGATGTTCTGCCAATCATAGAAACCCATTAGCCCTGCTTAGCTGATCTCGTAAGAGATACCCACTGGACACAGATGCCTGGATTGAATATCTGCCCCCAGGTGGTTCACTACACTGTCTCCTCAGTGTCTTCGTCCAGTAATAAGATATTCTGTTTTTACTTGTGTGACAGTCCCTTATCTTAGCTCTTTCATGCTTAGGACATGGGGATACTGAGAACAGGTACATCTTTTCAATTTGGGGGTTTCTCATAAACCACAAAAATCTGAGAACTAGGAAAAAGATTATCCTAATTCAGAATATAAAGCAATTATCTGCCAGTCCCTTTAACCTGCCTGCCCTTAACCCATCCAACTCAGAGAAAGAAAACTAGGAAAGAATGTATCAGAGTTTCCATTCAGTGCCTATTTTCTTATCTCATAGACTCTAAAATGGGGCAAGTCCTTCCTTATGACTCAATAGATTCTGCCTGCTAAAACTTAATTCTCTCCTTATTAATCTTCTGCCAAAATGAAATATAGTCTTGTCACTAAAAGTGGTGGTACAATTAATGATAAGAGTAAACATCTTTCCAGAATCATGTTATTTTAAATAGAACTTTCTTAGACGCTGAAAACATTTTTTTTAAACTTAAAGACAAATTCATTACGGTTCTACCAGTAATAATGTAAGTCAACCACCTCTCACCAATTTTATTTCAAAATGGATTATTAAAGATTGTTTTCACTATGCTTACAGGCTTTTAAGAGACTACTCACATTGTACGCCATTCTTTGGAATGGTAGTCCCTCCTAGAGGACCTGTATGTAAGTAGACATGTATATATCTTCCTTAAAAATTATACTGTTTCTAAATGGAAACATTTAATATAAATGTAACCACTTCTAGTAATGATAGAAATCTAATTCATCGGTTTTATTCATTTCCTCTCACTCTCCCTGAAGCGGGGAGGTTAATGGATCTAAGAAACTGAAGTTTAAAACTATGAGAAAACCCTGAGGAGACCCAAGGGGCTGGTCAGTTAGAATCTGGAGGGGAAAGGGCTGCCCCGCACAAATGCATCTGGGTGCCAGGGCGGTAAAACAGGGAAGGCACTGTAGTTGTATTCCTTTCTGTTTCCTGTATCATTATTTTTAAAAAGGTCTTCTCAGAATTTTGCTTCTCTTATTTGCCTTTTCAAAGAATCAATTTCTTAAAATTTTATTCCTGTAAATCATCTATTTTGTTGTCTTATTCTCCTTGTCATTAGTTTCTGTCTTTGTCTTTATTATTCTTCTCCCCTCTTGTTTCTTTGTTCTTTACTCCAGGATCCTTTTTCTAGTTTATCACATTGAATGCTTTATCTGTACATAATCATTTTCCCCTTGATAAATGACTTTAGAGTCATAAACTATCCTCTGAATACCATGTTAGCTATGTCCTGAAAATTCTGATAAGTAATATTTTCAGTTCTAAGAATTGAAAGCTTCCCTTCTGATTTCTTTTTATAGAGAGTTTTTTTTTGGCACTGTCAACAGAGGGTTAAAATTGAACTTTTCCTATCTCCAAGTTGACTGGGGCTTTAAAGCTGAAACCTACACATGCCAATTGTACCTAGAATATTACAGTAAGTCTCCAGGCCCTTCTCATGTACTAATTCTTAAATATTCTGGGTGGAAAGGTAAATTTTGCAATATCAAGTAAAGATGAACTGCATTTATACTCTGCAACCCAGAAAGACACATGTACCAGTATGTTTGCTTCATTCTGTAAATTAGTAAAATATTAGAGAGCAATATTAAAATGGAGAAATAATTTACAGCATACTTGTGATGCAATATTCTATACCAAAAATTATTCAAAAACTGTATATATCAATATGGATGAATTTCAGAAAAATGATTTTGAATGAAATAGAAAGTTCCAAAAGTGTATCCATTGTGCAACATAGGTAATAAAAAAAATAATACAAGTTGAGTACCCCATATCCAAAATGCTTAGAACCAGAAGTGTTTCAGATTTTGGAATATTTGCAATATATTTACCAGTTGAGCATCCCAAATATGAAAATTTGAAATCCAAAATACTCCAATGAGCATTTTCTTTGAGTGTCATGTTGGCCCTCAAAAATTTTCTAATTTTGGAGCATTTTATATTGCAGATTTTCTGATTAGGGATACTCAACCTGTACAATACAAAACAAAATCATAACACAATATTATATGTTTTTATACTGCTCTATTTTGTTTACGGATTGAGAGAAAGAACTAACGCAAATAAAGCTAAACCACAACATGATAAATCAGGGTGGCTGGTACATGCTTGAGTGCCTTCTATGTAATTTTTGTGCTTACTTGGATTGCAGCATATTTAACAGATATTTAATAATTTTTAAATTGAAATATATCATGTTTATTTTTTGTTTAAATCTCTTTTTTGGAAGCAAAAATAATTACTTTAAAATTCATTCTTAGCCGTATTTATTTTCAGGTAAGTTTGCAGTTGATCTATTTAATGTGCATATGTGGTACCTATATATTGTAGAATTTCTCACTTCATAAACAGTAAAAGAAAATATAAACCAAAATGAATCTTTCTGGGGCTCTGGCCTGCTGCCTTTGCACAGTCCCTTTGGGAAGACAGTGTAGTATTACAGTGGAAAAAGCATGCAGTGAAAAGTCAAACTGACCTCAGGTCAAACCATGCTTGCCATATTGAGTGACTTACATAAATATTTTACTCTCTGTGAGCCTCAGTTTACTCCTCTGTTAAGCAATGGCTAAATTTTTTTTCTTTCAAAATGGGGTCTTCCTCTGTCACCCACACTGAAGTACAGTGGTACAATCATAGCTCACTGCAGCCTTGAACTTCTGGGCTCAAGAGATCCTCCTGCCTCAGCCTCCCAAGTAGCTGGGACTACAGGTGCATTCCGCCCCACCCGCCTAATTAAAAAAAAAATTGTTTTGTAGAGACAGGGTCTTACACATTGCACAGGCTGATCTAGAACTCCTGGGCTCAAATGATCCTCCTGCCTTGGCCTCCCAGAGTGCTGGGATTACAGGTGTGAGCCACTGTGCCTGGCCAGCAATGACTAAATTTAAAAGTTGTTGAAAGACTTAATTTAATTATGGTGCAAAGCAAGTGGGAGGTATTCCATCAACAGCAGTCATTACTAACATTATTAGATATTTCTGTAGCTGCAATTATCTGTTTGTATCAGAGATGATCTCTGAAGGAAATAAAAAGTTGTTCTTCCCAAGGAATTAATGGACATAATAATTTTAAAAAGTAAAAGAGCTAGTGAAAAAGTTGAGGTGAGATATTTAGTTTAGTTTAGTGGGTTTTTTTTTTTTTTTAAGTGCTTTAAAACAACCTTCTTATTGTGCTTGTGTCTTCTGTGAGTCAGGGCCTCCGACCACGCACTGCAGGGACGACTTGTCTTTGTTGCACAACGTCTGCAGATTCAGCTGGAAAGACTCAAAGGCTAGGGGTGAACGTTTGAATGTTACTTTGTTTTCAAAGTGATTTTGCAGAATTTTTTTTAAAAAAGAGTCAACTACTCCAGTGCATTTAAGAGCTAAAATAGTAAAAATGACCATGAAAATCAATAGCTGCCAATTGAAGATCAATAAAAAATTAAGAGACATCCCTAAAAGGATAATACAACCGAAATAAAAAAAAAATTAGAGTTGATTTCGACACAGGGTTTTAAGAACTTGGCCATTACATTAAGTGGTACATTTATTTGTAATTCTTAGGAAGAATATTTACAGTCTTAGAAACAATCACTTCATATATCATGACATGCACATCTGATGTGCTATATATGGAAAACTCAGGACACAGAAATAGTTTGAGATCATATTCTACTTTATGGAAATAGCCTATACGCAAGTGCAACTAAAACAGTCATCTGGTTTGTCTGGGCTTAATTTCTATTTCTGCAGCTAATTAAAACTCTAATTTTCCAATAAGCCTGCCTACAGATAGATGGCCACTTTTCTAACCATCCACGGGTGGCTGACTCACCCTGGTTCACAAGCCTCAATTCTGTATAAAAAGAAAATGGAAAAATACCCTGAATTGTAAGTAATCAAAATGCCATCAGAAGCTAACAACATGGTTTAATTAAAAAGAAAAAGTCCATAGTAATTCATTTTTTCCTTTCCCCTCTTCACACAAGAAAATAAGAGGTAATACAAAGAAGCAATTAAAATGAAGTCTCCTTTTGCCCTCAGGGTGTCTGAGGAGAACCTTTGCCAATGAAATAATTAGCTCCAGATTTCTCATTTTTTCCCCTTTGTCATGCCGAAATTGTTTCCGGTCTTCCTTTAGAAACAAGGCACTGTCTCGCCTCTTCAGTTAACCCTAGGCTTCTAAGAATCTTAGTAATCTTGTTTGTCTGTCAAAATGATAAGACTGTGTGGTTACAAAGCCATTGTCACTATTTGATTAGGACCTGGATAGGACTGGAAATCAGCCTAATTTCACAAATTGCACTGAACTCACATAACCTCTGAGATGGAGTGATTGACCTGAAATTAAAGAGTAGGCATGCCTGGAACCTGCCGCTGCCATGAGGGAGGGCAAGAGGGAGGATTCACTGGGCACAAAGGTACCAACGTTGCTGCAAAACTCCAGCATGCATCCTACTTTCTGACCATGATCAGACCTCAGAAGAAAACATACCTACTACTCTGATCTATGAACAGATGCCGTACTGCTTACCCATAGAGACCACAGCCAGAACACAAGCAGCAACCCCCGCTAGCCAGCAAAACCAGTTGGCAATATTACATAGAGTGCATGGCCCAGGCTCAGGACATGAGACAAAGGAAACAGCAAGCCATGACACTGACACAAGTGGAAAATGCTGCATCACTTCCCAACTCCTCAAGATCACTCTCCTGCATGTCTTCACGATGTGGCAAACAGAGATGTCTGATAAATACTGGACTCCGTGAAAGAAAACACTGGTGGCGTTTAAAGTATTTCTAGATCCACACCCATGGGCTCAAGGCTGCTCAGGAGCAGAAGAAATGAAAGGTGAAGCCCCATCAGGAGTCTGGGGTAGATGAATAAGGTGAATAAAATGTCAAACCACAGTGACACCTCCATGAGACAGCTTCGGCCCCAGTGAAAAGAGAATCCTTCCCATTAGTGAACAGTCCATGGTACGATCCTCTCCCAGTATCGCAGTGGCACAGGGGAAAAGAACAGTGAGAGAGCTCTTACTGTAGCACGTGGGAGTGGCTGAGGTCCTTCATATCTGAGTCTTCATAATAGGGAGTTATCATCCCCAGCCCGCTATCACTCAGCATGCGTTTCCGCAGGGCGGGATTCCACCAGTCTGACATTCTGCAGAAAGAAGGGCACCAGACAGTCAAGCGTTCACAGTCAGCCACACGACCTAGTGTACTCTTTCTCCAGATGATTCTTGTCTCCAAATGTGAGGAGACAAATTTATCTTTATCGGGTATTTACCAGATACTTCACATTTATTATGTCATTCATTTATCTCAACTATCACCAACTATCTGTATTATTCTGCTATCTTTACAGATGAGAAAACTAAATGTTAAGATTAAGTCATTTTTAAATGTGACACAAATAAGAAGTAACGGACCTGGTGTATTAATAGATACACTGATTAGAAAATAACAAAGCCCATCCTCTTTCACTGCTTCCCTGTTCCTGATTTATTTCCAGAGGAGGCAACTGGCCAGAAATGAGAAAGGGACTGATATAAGTTCTAGTGGATTTTCAGGCTACTTCATTTTTGAAGCTAGAGCTACCAGAGGTCTAACCAGGCCCAAAGCCATTTCTTTTGGCCATTATTTGACATGGAGAGAATGACTGAGAGGGCAAGGCCCAGGGCGACCTGGCAGAATGGGCTCAGTCCTCACCGGCTCAAGAGCTAGAGCCAGGTCGGGTGGGGTGGGAGGACACCCAGACTCCAGTACCTGCTGCCTCTGCAGTAGGATGAGGCATCACACCTGCTTTCCCCACAAATCATGGGCCTGATGTGTAGCCATGGCCTGCCAAGGTGGCCTTCTCCACCAGCCTTGGGGCTCCCCAGGTTATATCAGGCCACCCTTGTGCCTGCTGGCCTGTCCCTCATGCCAGGACATCTCTGACGGCACTGGCACTGGCTTCCTGGGCACACTGTGTTTATGTTCCATGTGGCCACTTCCGCCCTCCTGTGGCTGCCCACAGACTCAGTGCATACCATGGACATCAGCTGGCCCTGGCGGAGTGGTAGATATTCACAAATAGCAGCAATGGGCAAAAGAAAAAGTGAATCAAGTGAAGAAGGATAAACAGGTATAAGAGTTACCTCAAGTACACACGCCCGTTTATATTGCATGAGTAGGTATATGTAATTTGCATTAGCTATTTGAGGGTATGTGTGCACATTTTTTAGGGCAACCCTTATTTCAACTCTTCAGTCCCCATACATCAGTAAAGCCCTGGTTTCATTATACTTCACAAGGACAGAGATTCTTGTCTGTTTTTATTTTTGCACTGTTGTTTTCCAAGTGTGTACACTAGTACCTGGCACACAGATATAGACTAATGGAATAGAACAGAGAACCCAGATATAAAACCGTCCTCATATAACCATCTGATTTTTGACAAAGCAGACAAAAATATACACTGGGGAAAAGAATCCCTATTCGATACATAATGCTGGGAAAATTGGATAGCCACATGTAGAAGAGTGAAACAGGACCTGCACCTCTCACCTCTCACAAAAATCAACTCACTATGGATAACAGACTTAAACCTAAGGCATGAAATCATAAGAATTCTTGAAGAAAATGTTGGAAAAACTCTTATGGACATCGGCCTAGGCAAACAATTTATGAAGAAGATCCCAAATGCAACCACAGCAATAATAAAAATAAATAAATGGGACCTGATCAAATTAAAAAGCTTCTGCACAGCCAAGAGCAAACAGACAACCTACAGAATGGGAGAAAATATTTGCATGATACATAACCGATAAAGGGCTGATAACTAGAATCTATAAAGAACTCAGGAAAATCAGCAGGAAAAAATCAAACAACCTCATTAAACAGTGGGCAAAGGACATGAACAGAAACTTTTGAAAAGTTTTGAAAAGAAAATAGACTAATGGCCAATAAACATATGAAAAAATGCTCAACATCTCTAATCATCAGGGAAATGCCAATCAAAACCACAATGAGACATCATTTAATTCCAGTGAGAAGAGCTTTTATCAAAAAGTCACAGAACAACGAATGGTGCTGTGGATGCGGAGATACAGAAACACTCGCACACTGCTGGTGGGACTGCAAACTAGTACAACCTCTTTGGAAAGTAGTATGGAGATACCTCAAGAGCTATAAGTAGAACTACCATTTGATCCACCAATACCATTGCTGGGTATTTACCCAAAGGAAAAAAAGGCCTTCTATAAAAAAGACATCTGCACTCAAATGTTTATAGCAGCACAAGTCACAATTGCAAAGATGTGGAAACAACCCAAGTGCTCATCAATAGACGAGTAAATTAATAAAATGTGGTATATGTGTATCATGGAATACTATTCAACTATAAAAAACAACGGTGAACTAGCACCTCTTATATTATCCTGGATAGAGCTTGAGCCCATCCTTCGAAGTGAGGTATCACAGGAATGGAAAAATGAGCACCACATGTACTCACCATCAAATTGGTACTATTTGATCAACACTTATGTGCACGTATGAAAGTAACGTTCATCAGAGATCAGGCAGGTGGTAAGGGAAAGGAAGAGAAGGGTAAATGCACACTTAATGGGTGCGGTGCGTGCTGTCTGGGGTATGGGCACACTTGTAGCTTTGATTCGAGTGGTGCAAAGGCAATTTATGTGACCAAAGTATTCGTAACCCCGTAATATTCTAAATTAAAAAAAAGAAAAGAAAAGAAAAAGAAAGAGGACAGTCAAGTGACTTCTCCCAGCAGAATGGAAGAAAAAAAAAGAAAAAAAGAATGTCAAGTCCAACGCCAAATCACACATAGAAGTCACCTCTGGCCAGCCTTATACCTGCACCAACAAAGAAGCACACTCACCCCGAGGCTTGTTCCACTACCAGATCGGGCATTCCTGGAGGCGTCCCTGCCGGCTGTGACACCACCATATCAGGGTCCAGAATAAAAATCTCATCTTGGGAAATCTCCATCACAAAGTGCAAATGTTCCTAAGGAAACAAAATAAGTTTGTAAGATGATTGACAAGATGCTCAAATCTATCATGTAAAGAATAACGAAACAAAGCGCTCTTGGTCTTGAGGAATAATGAAATTCTGTGACATGTTAAATGATCACAGTGTATTGTCAGAAGCCTGATCAGTTGACATTCCTCCTTGAATCAAAACTGCAGTAGGCAGTGAGCGACAGGGAGAGATGAATCCTCTTGGTTCAGGATTCCCAGTAGAACAGGATCTTAATTAGATACAGCCAGAAATGGCCTCATCTCTTCCTCTTCCCAAATACTAGCAGAGAAGTGACACCCCACATACCACTTGGTCCAGCATGAGTATACGACAGCCTGCACTTCTGCACCCAGTGTCTGGTCAAAGCTAAGTGGCATGGTTAACAACTGGTTTTATTATTGGGTTCAAAACTGTACATTTTTTCCCAGGATAATTTGAACAGTAGAAGGACATGTTAACCTTGGACAAAAGCATTTTTTTCATTACTCTGGGGATTGATGAACTGAAACTAAGTAGCCCAGATATACACTTGGGGTCTCAAACTTACTAACCAGAAATGAACTTAAAAAGGCATAAAATTTGGCTAAGAAGGAGTAAAAGGACCAGTGTGAATGAAAATTTGCAGTGCAGGTTGGTGATAACGTCCACAAGCTATTTTCCGTACTCATTTGCAAGGTCAAGCCATGTCATCTTGAGTCCATAAATCATAAAACACAGTAAGACAAATAAAAGGTTCAGAGCTTAGGTTATACCATTCCAAAATTTGTACATGTTTCAGTGTTTTCATTAGAAAAATGTATAAGATTAGTATACTTTATTGGCATAAAGTATACTGACTTGGGAACTTTTCAATGTCATAAGCAGGGTGAAGAAAACTTACCTGAGATCTGTCTATTCGATAAAAGCGATCAGCAGAAGTTGCTAGGGGGGAGAAAAAAAGCACACAGCAGTCAAAGTGTTCTGTGATCTAGCACCAAGTGTACAGCCTTCTCTTCCACTGTGCCAGTCAAAACCCTTGCATTCCAGTCATGCTAGACCACTGGCCAGTGCCCAAATCTGTTAAGAAAAACTCAGCACTTCCACGCCTCTGCCATTGCTATTCCAATGCTTAGAAAGCCCTCCCCCATTGCCGCTGCCATCTAAATCTTACTTGTCTTTTAAAGACCAACTCAAATACTTTTGCCTCTGTGAAACATGCTTCAGTCCCAACCTCGCTAGCCCAGACGGAATTCATTGCTCCTACCTCTATGCACATCTACACTTTTGTTTAAACGTCTTCTACAGACTGTCTTCACAGGTACTGGGAGACTAAGTCAGAGGCCTGCCTCTTTAAAGATCTCTGTTCCATTCATTCGTTTATGTCCCCAGAAAGTAGCACAAGATCTTAAACAGAGCTGGGACTCAGTATTTATTAAGTAAATAAAAGTAGAAAAAAACTGTAGTTAGATGGGCTCCCATTTTAGAAAACAGCTTGAAGATTTAGGCCAGGGACCACATCTGGTCTCGAATGAATCATTTCACTTTCAAACTGCATCCCTGGAGCCACATCTGAAGGAAACCAAACAGCAAAAAAAAAAAAAAAAAAAAAAAATTACTTTTAAGCATCTTTAAAGGGGGATTTGGCTACATCTGTAGTTTGAGAAAATAATCTAAATTATAAATTTCATATCTCTAGAAATTATTTTGATTATTCTTAATATTAAAAAAATTATGTTCCTCCTCACTTCAATCTGGCTCTAAATATTACAGATAGATTTTTTACAAAAATATCACAGCATGAGACAGAAAAATTCGAAATGCAACTAATCATTTAAAAATCACAAATACTTAATGAGTAGCTTCTCTGCACAGGGAACTGAGCTCAGAAGCAAGCCAGTTATGGTCCCTGCTCTCTAAAAGGTAAGGATAGAGTACCATCTGCCTCAGAGGGACTTATGCTACTTTGTTCTTTTTCGCCATGACTGCAGTCACCTTTCAGAGGTGAAACTCTTTACAGAGTAAAACTAATATGTGGTTTAAACTATTATCTACACTTGCAGTTGCATCTAAGACTTTACATAGAACATGACAACATACAAATATTTACACAATTCTCTTAAATGTAAGCTGTTCCTCTGTGAATTTAGGAACAACAGATGATTGTGTTTCTCACAGATATTGGAATAAAAAAGCTGGAGGAACATTTTCAGAGGCAGTTGATGACCATGAATGAAAACCTACATTAATGTGGGTTCCATCTCATGCAGGTACGTAATACCGTCCCCACACTCACACATCCTGTCATACTCTTATCTGCATTTATGTCCTCTCGGAGGTACACACAGATAAGCAAAAAAGAGGTCTACAATGAAAACCATGTCTGCACATATACAAGAGAGAGACTGGGTAGATGATACATTGGGTGGTACATAAGCAAGAATACACAGAGGTGAGAATGTATTGAAATATGGGTAACTGGATACAAATGCCATATTTGACAGTGTCTAGGACAGTGAGAGATGCTCGAGATAGAAAATGAACTCATTAAACAATCATAAGGTAACTCACTAGGCATGCAATACATCACGCTCAGCAGAGTAGATCTGAATGCAACTGAAATTGTCTACCCTTTTTAGAAAAATGTATATATCATACTGAAATGATGGTCTTACAAAAATAATATGAAATTTCCATAACATGCGAACAACATAGACGTGAGTACCCATCCTGGGCTTATAGAATCCAGCTATAGGCCTGAATTAATTTAAGGTAGCTGCAGCAAGGTGATGCTGAGTTCAGAGTTAAGCAACTGGCTCTGGGGAAAATGACTTCAGGAAAGGGTACTGCAACCTCAGCAAGTCCACATGGTTTGAGATGCAAATTCCGATCATGTGGAGTAACGCAGGCTTCTGAATGATCTTTTGGAAAACTAGAGTCCACTCTATCAATAATGCCTTGCTCTGCAACTTTCCCAACACCCTTCCTCTGCCCTCCAAGAAATGCAGAAACACTCACCATCTAGGAAGCACCAGCGAGGGGAGAGCCTCTGAGCTGAGAGAGCCCTGGGGAAGGAGGTTTCTCGGTCCTGGAAAGAGACACACATTCTAGTGGCTCCATGTGAGTAACCTGAGGGGCTGCCCTCACGACACTCTGCCACAGCACCTACCTCCAGGAGTGAGCATTCTTTCCTAAACAAAGCACTGATGAGAAGACCAAATCACATTTTTTATTAGAAACAGAAACAGGGGTTCTGCTGTGAAATTATTTCATAGAACTTTTTTAAACACCTCCGCCATAAAATTTCCAGGAGGTTTTCCATTATTCCATGAAACATTCATGAAGGATCTAACTCGGGATGCTTATCTCCTTTTGGAAATTTCTTTCGTTCCTTTTGGGTAATCAAGGAACTGGTGGCAGCTGGCTGTCACTGACACTTGGGTTCTCTGCATAGGTCTAAGGCATTGGCACAGAATAGGAAGGAATCAAACTTTATCTACTGGCCAGACAAGATTTATAGTATGTTAAGAAAAACAGCTGCATCCATGTGCAGTTTCAAATCTCCTTGGAACTAGAGTAGCATCTACTACACGGGGTCATTCATCTGCATGGAAACAAAGAAAATCAACCTCATATGTTGAGGGCATCCCTATCCTAGGCCTTCTCCCCTGAACCTGGTTACAGAGTAGCAGACACGGAGGAAAAGAAGTTATGCCAGGCTGGCCCGGGACAAAATCATTCTGTCCAACACTGACCCAGCCAGCAAGGTGCTCATCTGCCTTAGCATTCTCTAGGTTTCTCACTACTAAGACCTCCAATTATCCCTCAAATATTTAACATCAAGGTTACTTGATATAAGCACCCTCATTCTTTCCTCCAGGTTTAGATAAAAATATTTCTCTCCTCTCCAAAGCTAAGCACTTAATGTAGTCTCTGCACTATCCCCTTCCTCTTTTCAAACTTGATTTCTGTGTCATTACTAAAATTCACTCCCTCACCCTTGACTTCATTAAGTCTTCTGATTTCAATGCTTCTCCCTCCCCCCAAAAATGAATTCCCCTCAGCTGATCCTGTTACCTCTTCTGACGATTTTCTTAATCTCTCCTTCCTTGCCCCTCCAAACCCTGAGGTATGTGCTTAGTATCTCCTGCCTCCAACTTCCGTCTACCCACTTCAACCCTGACCTCTAGAAACCGAGCTTCTGACCCGACAATCCCGGAAAGCTGTTCTTCCAAGAGATTTCCAGGACCAGCTTGCTTCCCTGATTTAATACTACTCTCAGTCCCCAAACTTCCTTGGAGTCTCTGAAGCTGTTATTTCTTATAAGGAATTAAGGCTGCATCAGCAGAACAGACTAGAGAACTGGCAGATTGAAAACTGAAAGGATTATCTCTAAGATTCCAAAATTTAAAAAATTAAAAATTTTCCCTACTAAGAGAATTTCTGGCCATGATAACTGAATTTTTTTTTTTTTTAAATAGCACTTTTTAGTTTAAAACACATGATTTGGAGCATTCCAACTTGGCTTGCAGTGAAATTGAAATCACTGACAGAAATGGGACAAACAAGGGAGGCCAGGTCTCTGTGGGAAAGACACTGGGAGTTTGACCCTCATTAGGGATTTGAAATGTTCAAACGTAGGGAGCATTCTGGGACTGCAGCTGTGCTGGCAGTGACATCGACTTAGCAGCTGAAGCCACAGTGTGGATGATGTTGTGTGCACCGAGGGGACAGGAGAAGGAAAGGGGATAACATAGGAGAAGAAAGAAGAGAGCCAATCAGAGGTTGACTTCCTTGGGGCTTCACCAACACTCCCTGCTGTCTCGCTTGATCCTCAAGCAAAGCCTATGCTTAAAGCAATGGTTCTGAAAGTGTGCACCCTGGAACAGCAGCATCAGCTAGAAACTTGTCAGAAATACAAATTCCACAGACCCCAGGTCTACAGAAGTCCTAGGAGGGGAACCCATAAATGTGTTTTAACAAGCCTTTTGGGTGAGTCTGATGCCGTGCTAAAGCACCGTGGGCCTAAAGTTACCAGGACGAAAGGGATCCATCTTATTACTAGAAATCTTGGGTGTATGGAGTTTTTAATATGAATGGATCCTGAAAATTAAATAAGTGATAGAGAAAAAATTGGTCTCACTCAGGACTGCTACCAAAATTTATATTTATGGATATAGAATTGATATAGCTATGCATACACAGATAGACAGATAGATATTCCTCTTTTTTGAACTGGCTTTGTCATCCTTCTGGTTGAGCTAAATGAAATCTTGACATGTTCTCAGTACCTATTTATATGAGAATTATGTTTAACATTTTGAGAATTATATTTTGACACATGTGATATCTTGTCTCAAAGGAATTTAAGGTTCTTAATGCATTTTTATAAAATATGTAAAGCTACCGACATCTCTCAGTTTGGGTGAGAAATGTAATTATAGACCAAGAAATTTGAAAGTGATTTGAAATGTTTAGTGACAACTATGAAAGCTAATAAATAAAGGTATTAAACAGAAACATGGGATGACACATCAAAAACACTTTCTGAATTTTGATGTTGAATATGCTACAGGGAACACCATGAAAACATATCCTATGCTTTTAGGTAAAAATCAACTGAAAGACTATAGAAATGCTTGATTTATCATTTCAAAAACCTAAGAATAGATAATGCTGTCACTGGAATATTTAATTAGATAAAAGTAGATATTATTGAGTTTAGTTTAGTAAAATGCAGACTGATATACTGCCTCAGCCTCATGGCTAGTTTAGCACAGGCCGATGAAGAAACATTGACAGGGTATATATCTTTTTATGTGTAGGTGTCTGTATCTGGAGAATTTTATGCATGTGCCTCACTTTACTTATTTATTTTACTTATTTGTGTTCACTCATTTACTCTACATTTTTATCCACAATGCATTTGATATAACTTGACATTCTTAAAGAGGCTTTGTCTAAAGAGAATGTTATCATTTTCCTTGGTGAAAATACACTGCTTGCCATAAAGCTTTTCAAAACACTTTAATGGGTCTTCAAATAGCTTCAACAATCCTTGAATTGTCTGAAATTTTTGCTAGATTTGGTGTATTTATATGTATGTGCATTTTCCTGGACAAAGGAACCAGTGCTTTCTAGATTACCAAAGAGATCTGAGATTCCCAAAAAGTTAAAATGATACCAATTTAAATAAAAAATCTAGGTCAGAGGGAATTCAACAAAATAAGAAGATTCTGATCAGTAAAATGCCTTAAAAATATCCAAAGACTCGAAAGGAATAGAAATCACTGTTTCCAACTTACTGGTGATTATAGTGCCAAACAACACAAGCTCTCTGAGCTTGTGGCTATTCTCTCAATAGTGGGTTGAAATCAGGCCAATTCCTGCATAGAAGGACTCAAACTTTTTATTTATTTCCATCCATGGTCCCTCCTGAACATTTGTTTTCAGTGCCTTAAGTTCTTCTACTTATGTTTATTTTTATAATCAGACAAGGGAAAAAAGTATATTGAGAATTGGATAGTCTTAATAATTGAAGATAAATAATACATAATTAAAGGCATATGAATCTGATTGAAAAAGACAACTTTATTGAAAAATAATTGCATACTCTCCAAGTAAACTGAAGATTAAATTGCAATTTTGGAGGTTATTAGGCAAGCACAAATAGAGCCCTAACTTTTCTAAAATGCTTTCCTGAAATAGGTTTATATCCTCTTCCTTCTTTTTTTGAAACTCTTTCCACCTTTTTCAATTAAAAAAAAATGAATTCTTAAGGGGACAGCTATTAGCATAACAAGAGTTCCTATGTTAAAAGTCATTTGAATTCCAAAGAAAAATGTAATTAGTATCTGGGTAGATTTATAATGCAGTTAAACTACTTACTTAAACATTTTACATATACAAAAAGATACATAAAAGCATCAAGTCTCAATAAAATTTTGCCTTCGGATCTAGTCCATACACGTATATGCAGATGAAAACGCCTCACCTACATTGGGACACTAAAAATTAGAGAATTTTCTGAAATCAGTGTTATGATGATGTTCCAATGTAGCAGATCAACAAAATGGAAAACACAGCTACAAAACACACCAACAATCTGTAATATAATAAAAACAAGGAAATCCAGTTACTAGGCATAACTGGATGTTGGAACTACATCTCGAAGATCCGAGGCGGAACTCGGTGAAGAGCAGGCTAGGGACAGAAGATCTGGCGCTGGCTGACATGGTGGTGGTGGCTGGATTTCACTTGATCTGAAAAACTGGGTGAAAAGCTAGTGAGAAAGTCTGCTTTGGAAAACTGAAAGTTTGTAGGATGAGATCATGGTCATCGCCGACCGGCTAAGAATTGAGATGACAAAAATTGTTCCTGTCCTTGAGGTGTTAAAGTGACAGACCTATAAAGGGGAGGGAAAAACAAGGTGAGAGACTGTATCTGATCCAACCCTGACGAAGCAGCAATCCCAGAGGCAATGCGAGGCTGACCACCAAGAGCACCAGCTGTGAGGGCCACCACAGTCCTGTCCCCACCAGCTACCATCTATGAGAATTTAGGCAAGTTTCTCACCTAGTCTGTATCTTGAACACCTCATTTAAAAATGGCTACAGTAGTGTCCATGATAAAGAGTTCTTTTGAGGAATAAATGGAATGATATGTAAAATGTTTCATCCATTGCTGGTACATGTTG
>RJWJ010017001.1:0-33663 GCA_004363605.1 Indri indri
AAAAAAAATATTAAATTGAAAGAGATTGGCATTATGATGTGATGATGAATTTTATGTATAAAGTAATCATAAATATTAATCTATTACTTTTTCTTGAATTTTAACAAGCCAAAATCTTTTATAAGGTTCAAACTAAAGTCTTCCATAATTATGAAATAACTTATTGCTTTTTGACATCTAATCTATCATATATAACATGTAAGATATTATATTAAAATATGTTTACACCTAAAGCTTTTGATATTTAGGATAGTATACAATTATTTTAATGATAGATCAATTTTTAAACAAATATTTTATTTGGCCTACCTGTTTACCCTGTGTGTGAAGTGAAGAAGTGATATAAAGTAGGTGTAGTGTTGAGACTATGTAAAAGCAACTATTATCAATTTACATGTAACATTAGATTTTTGCATCCTTTACTATTGTGGATATTTTTATATTTTGCATGCATTAACATTATGGATAAATATATACATTTGTACATACATTTGTAATTATTTCTAAACATATGAATTTCATGTATCTCAAGTTTATACTTTGTGCTTCTGAATGAAGTATGCAAGGTGCGATATTCAGCATTGCATTTAAATTTTTGAAAAATAAAAATAGGAAAAAAGTTTAAAGCGAAAACATATCCACAATATTAAGTGAAAATCAAGTTCTCATTTTCTCTAGATTTAAAAAGAGGCAATTCATCTCAAATTATTAATGGAATATAACAGAATCACTATTACAAATACAAGTGTTATATTAAAAATGCAATGTCTTTGGCAAGAAACATAAAAGTGAAGCTAAGAATTTCATATTTTGTCAAGTAAAATGGCATTTATGATAATGAATTAATATAGCCCTTTCTAGATACCTTGCCCTGTCCTAATGTTAAAATACCTTTATAAACAATTATATACTGTACTTATGTAATATTCATGGAGTAAATAATTCTTGAAAGTTTCCCTCATCCCCATCATCCAAATATTGAAATGATGTAATTCCCATGCAATATTTTCTAAACTAAGGATGAGAAATTTTACTTCCCAATCGTATGCTAGTGTTCTAAATGACAGTATTAGAAACCTTATATAGTGAATTTACCTTGTTATAGAGAATTTACCATTTACTGAAAGTGGCAAAGGCAGTCATGGCAGAAAGCGTGGATATTTAAACATATTTAAGTACAAATGAACATGATCAAAATACCTGACAAATTACATAAGTTGTATGAGTTTCTCTTTTTTCTTAATCAGTTTTCTCATGTTTTGTATATATATTAGTTACATTGGTATATATAGAAAGCAAACAATTTGCTTTGTTTATGGGGAGGGCTTTTATTTATTTATTTATTGTTTTAGCAGAGTCTCACTCTGGTGCCCAGGTTACAGTGCAGTAGTGTCATAGAAGCTCACTGCAATCTCAATCTCTTAGGCTCAAGTGATCCTCCTGCCTCAGTCTCCTGAGTAGCTGGGACTACAGGTGCATGCAACCACACCCGGCTAATTTTTTAAATTTTTGGTAGGGACAGAGTCTTGCTGTTTCCCAGGCTAGTCTTGAACTACTGGCCTAAAGCAATCATCCTGCCTCAGTCTCCCAAAGTGCTAGGATTACAGGCATGAGCCACTGCCTCTGGCCTGATTCTCTTGATATTATTTTTTGATTGTCAGTACTCTCTAGTCTTATAATTCTCATTTTTTCCTTTCGATTTATGGCTTTATTCTGATGCTATTTTTCTCATTTCTCAATTTTATTGATATGTCATTTTCTACTATGGTTCATCACAGGAATACAAATTTTGTTTAACATTGGAAAACAAATAAGTGCAATTTAATATAATACCAGACTAAAAAAAGAAAACTAACAAAAATACGATCTTAATACATGAGAAAAAAGTGCTTGGTACAATTTAACACCCATTCATAATAATATCTAATAACAAACTAGGCAAATAAAGGACATCTTTGAATATACTAAAGATAGCATCATGTTTAATGTCAAGAACTAAACTTTTTTACCTGAAGACTAAAAAGCAGGCAAAGATCTCCTCTCTAACCATTTCAAAATTGTAGTAGAGAATCTAAACAGAGCAGAACAAAAATACAGGGAAAAGGGAAAAAATAGCATACAGGTTTGATATTGAAAAATACAGTTTTTGGTTGATGACAACAATTCTCTATATATGATTTCAAAATATCAAAGTATTAAAAAATCAAAGTATTAGAAATAAGTGACTTAAGCAAGGTTATTTTTATACAAAAATAAATTTTATTTCTAAATACCCATAATTAAAAATTCAGAAATTAAAATTACGGTAAAAATAGAATTTAAAGTATCATCAAATATGAAATTCTTGAAGACAAATTTGGCAGAAGCTATCTAAAAACTCTGTACTGAAAGTAATAAAATATTATTCAGAGAAATAAAAACAAAGCTAAAAAGAAAGTCAGCCATGCTCAATTTAATTTTGTTCTTGTAGAACCTATTAGAAGTTATCTTCCACATTTCTTTTTCTACATTTTCAAGTTGTGCCTTAGTTTACCAAATGTTTGCCCAATCCAAGAAGGGAACGTAAAAAGAAGCACAAGTTCTCTTGAAGAAAGCCCCAAAGAGCCTTTTGTCATAAATAGCTAGATACAGATTATAGCAAATATTTCCATCTATATTTAGAGATCAGAATATATTTCAATAAACTATTTGTAGGTCACTACATTCCAAGAATCCCCTGCCTTACTACTATCAATTAAATTGCATTGGGATTTGGAATATTTCAATTGCATATAGAATTACATTTATAAAAGCACACACACAAACATAAAAAAATAATTATGATAGTAAAACCACAAAATTAGAGGAAGAAACAAATTCGAATATATTACTATTCCAGACAAATGTAAATGGGACTAATATATTAGGTTAAATGAAAGATTCTCATTTTGGATTTAATAACAGTAATTATTCATAGCTATTAAAAACAAATTCAAAACTTGAAAAAAGTTTAACTATAGGATGGAAAAATCTAGACAAATACTCATCAAATATCTGCATGTAAAGAAGAATATATGTGTGTGCATATTTTTCAACAAAAATAAAAACTTTACAAATAAATTTTTAAAATGAAAATATAAAACAAAAATATTTTAGACCAACACTGGGTAATTAAAAAAAAGAAAAATTTACCAAAAATTAGAAATATCTCAAAGTATAATACAACCAATGATGTTTTTTCATAATATATAAACATTTCAGAATTTCACTAATAAATTGACAGACCCATGATATGATCATAAAGAGAAATGATAACATGCACTTTTTAGAAACTCAAATCACATACAGAAACATTAACATGGTCTCTAGCAGATTTGAACAATATAATCAAAAAGGCTCATCCTGATCAATTTCTGTAGGCCCCCAACCCAGTCAACAATTGGAGATTGCACATCATTTTCTATTACCAATATAAAAAAGGATTGTATGCAATAGCTCACAAAGAAAGTCTGCCTGTATACTAAAAAAGCAAAATTTTAATTATAATCTAATATCATATATAGTCAATAAAATAATCACAACCTAGTAAATTAAAAAATCATTAAAACACATTAAAATTCACTGACTAAAAATATAAATGGCATAAATACTAAAACATTTACAGTTGAAAACAATCATTGAATATTAATATATTTGAAATTCTAATTAGTAGTAATTTTTAGGCTAAAAATATCTATCAGTGACATTGAAAATTAATATAATTTCCCCAGAGGCAGGCATGTTGTCCCCTGTTCAAACGAAACTTGATGCAGCCTCATAACCCAAAACTGGTCCTTCCTAGCCATCGTCCAGGAGCCATGTTCTTTATGCAGCAACACTGTTTGCTTGTTCATGCCCAATAGCAGGCCTGCAGACCTCTGTCTTGGCTGTGGACCCTGAAGCAGCCCTGTGACTCAGTTCCAGCCCCTCTCAATTGCAATCTAGAGCCAATTCTGACTGCCTGCGGACCCATCCAGTGACCTAGTGGGAACTTTTTCAGGGCCCTGGTTGGAGCCAAACCCATTCATGCACCTGGTAGTAGGCCCGCAATCTACACAACTAACTTCATAATCTGAAATAATCCATCGTCCCAGTGCCAGCTCTATTCACCAAGGTCCTGGAGGCAGTCCCATGTGCCCAGGGACCAAAAAGGATCCATGCTGGCCTAAACCTATAATAACAGGCTGCCATCTGTGGATCCCACTGTGGACTTAACAGCAGCTATATGAACTATCTCTAACCCTGCTTGACTGTGATCCTGGAGGAAAGCCCATCAGCCTGCGGATTCAGTAAGAGTCTTTACTTGCTGAAAATACTCTATAAAAGACTGGAAGAGGTATTAGCTCCTTCAAATGTATAGACAACAACACAAGGCTCCATGTATCCCGAAGAATCAAGCAAACATGACAACATCAAAGGAAACTAAGCCACAGTGACCAATCCCAAAGAATGGAGATCTACAAATTGCCTGATTAAGTTTGCAAAATAAATCATAAAAAAGCTCAATGAAACAGATAGAAAATTAGAGGAAATCAAACAAATGAACAAAATGATTAGTTTATTAATAAAATTGAAACCATGAAAAAGTGGCACTAGAACTCCACTTAAGGTGTGAGCTCCTGAAACGTTCTTTCTCATTCTGTTCATTACCTTTTCCATGTCACATACTACCAGACTTGCTATATGTTTTCCTCATAAATTATATTTTATTGAATGCTTTATTTATTCATTTATGCTTTATTTCTTATCACTGGAATATATACTCACCATTAAGACAGTACTGACATATAAGAGGTTAGTAATAAACATTTGTTGAGTAAATTAATGAGGCAAAGTTCTCTTCTGTATGAATAGATTTGATTTTTATAATGATATTTGAATTACCTAAAGCCTGCATTTCTCACCAGGGATTTGGGTCCTGATTTTTTTTTTTTTAATTTTTGTGTTTTCTCCTAATATGTTGGAATTATTGAAAATAGATACACACTTACATTGTTTTCTTGTTTTTTAAAACAAACAAGTACAAGCAGCCATGATTTTTACAAAAATATGTGGTTGACATGACTCTGATTATTACAGCAATACAAAAAGCAGTTGGAAAATTAGATTCCAAATTAATCTACCTGGACCAATTAGTGCAGAAAAAGATACTATTTGGAAAACATTGTCATCATAAATTAAAGACTGAACAAGAAAAGTTTTGACTGGGATCTTAAAAAAATATAGAAATAGGACCCTTGAGAATAGATATTGGTCTGATTGTAGGATAATCAAGGTCAAGTAAAACTCAGAGGTAAATACAGAAATAATATCGAGATATTATTAGCTCAGCTCAGTGACCAAACAAGATGGCCTTAATGATCCCCTCAGCTTGATTAAATTTTATAAAGGTTTCTTTCTGACTATAGGCCCTGACCTCCCCTTTTCTTAGAGCATTTACTTTAGAAAACTTGCAATTGTAAATTATTTCTCTGGTTCTTTGAAATGTAAATCTTTTACAAGCCAGGAATGTCTTTCTCAAGGACCTGGGAGCCATCCCTTTGAAATGTAATCATCCAAAAATAGTACTTCTATCTGCCAGTCACTGTGAGAAGGCAAGAGACTAAGTCCCAGAAGCAACAATTAGTAAATACATACGGTCTAACGCCCCCAACTTCTTCCAATACTTTCTACTAGTTCACTGCAGTGTTTAACATTTCTCCCCACTTTTGTTTCAATGGAGTTGAAGAAAAATCTCTCTTCCCTACTGCAATAGTCTTAAAGTTTTCCTTGCCTATTTAATTTATTCAGTCCAAATTTTATTTTACATCAGTAATTGTTCAACATAAATTTGGAAGTCGGTGTAAATGAAAATGACTATATGTGTTTGCATTTAAGATCTGAACTATATCTTGGTCTGATAAACTAGAAAAGTAGAAATTATAGGTAGAGGGATAGATAAATAGATGATACAGATATATGTGTGTGTTACAGAATTATTGGAATAAAACAGGTTAAGTAACACGATATATAAAAATCTTCATATTTTCTTCCTATTTATGTATTTAATTATTATAGCATTGTTAAGTAGATAGTGAGGGATTCTGGCTCTCCAAGGGACAAAGGTGGGTACCCATCTTGGTGCTGCCCCACCTTAATCCTGTCCTGAGCAACTGGCACACCTGGGAAGAAGAAGGAATACCCTGTTAATCTGGAAAAGAATGTGGGAATTCAAGGGCCAGGCAACCCAGGCACAGTGGGATATGGAGAATGATCTAGAGTAACCTAAGGCTAATTATCATGTCATTAACTGTCCATCAAAGTGGTTCAGTGGTGACATCTGAACCGGGACGAGGCCCCAATCTAGACACTATAAAATAAGACCCCAGACCATTACCAAAGCCCCCGTGTTATGACAGGAGGTCTGTGCATTGTCTGTGGCAAATATATCTTACTTTACTCAATAAACTTTACCTCGTGCTTGCCTTACTTTGGTGTGCCTGCTTATTCTTTGGCCAAGAGCACTCCAAGAAGAACTAAGAACAGACAACAACGACCCAACAATATGAATTCCAAAGAAAAGAGATTTCGATATATATGTAGTAGAAACAGACTATGCAAAGCCAATTAAATTTCCATTCTTATTATAATAATTTTTACTTTACTTAAAAAATATTTTTTGATGAAGAAGATATACTTACAAGTTTAAGTTTTAAAATCATGAACCAATTTTTTATCATGCAGAATATAATTTCAGACCATGATGATAATAGTGCTATTCAACTTACTTTTCTTTTATCTGGCATTATGTGTTTTCAGTTTTATGAATAGTTGTTTACAATTCGGAGGGTTTCTGTCGTTGTTGTGTGCTTGCGTTTATATTACTTGAAATAACTGAGTGCCTCATACATGATAGAGCCAGAGTAAATATTTGTCAAATTTTTCTATTACTTTATGCATATTTGACTTTGTATAGCCTTTTTTATACTGTAAAATTTTACCATATCCTAAACATTTGTACTCCTATAAAAGGCTGAAATAAAAAAAATTTAAATTTACCATATTTCAAATAAAAGCATTTTATATACAAAATGGCAAAGATTCTCAACTTTTTCCCATTAAAGGAAAACAGTAGTTGTCATTTAAAGGGAGGGCATAGGCCGGGCGCCGTGCCTGCAATCCTAGCACTCTGGGAGGCCAAGGCGGGTGGATCATTTGAGCTCAGGAGTTCGAGACCAGCCTGAGCAAGAGCGAGACCCTGTCTCTACTAAAAATAGAAAGAAATTAGCTGGACAATTAAAATATATAGAGAGAAAAAGTTAGCCAGGCTTGGTGGTGCATGCCTGTAGTCCCTGCTACTTGGGAGGCTGAGGCAGCAGGATCGCTTGAGCCCAGGAGTTTGAGGTTGCTGTGAGCTAGGCTGAGCTGATGCCACAGCACTCTAGCCCACGCAACAGAGTGAGACTCTGTCTCGAAAAAAAAAAAAAAGGAGGGCATGATCCATTGAATTACCTGGGTCACATGTTGTTGCAGAAATTAAATCTGCTAATAACATCCTTTCATAGCTAGACCTTATTCTCTTCCTTACAAAACAGCATCAGAATGCATTTGAGAGAAATGGATGTCATTATAAGAACAACTAAAATTCACTCTAATGCTATTATTAAAAATAACAACAATGGGACAGATTAAAACTGTCTCAAAATTAAAATAACAACAATGACACATATTTTAAGCATTTCAGGGAAATGTATTTGTGGTATTGTCAAGTCAGCATCTTATTCTCGGTTCTTCGTGTGCCCTTGGCCAAAAAATGACCCAAACACTGAAAGCAAGGTAAGCATAAAAACGAGGTTTATTGAGGAAGAACAACATAGGTTTATAGAGCAAGAACAACAAAAGGCCCTGGTTATGGTCTGCAGTTCTTTTTTAATACCGTTTATTGAATACAAGTTTTATACAAGTTTATTGAATAAAGATAAGTTCACCACAGACAACAATGGACCCCCATCATAACAGGAGGGCTCTGTTAATGGTCTGGGGTCTTGTTTTATAGTGTCTGGGTTGGGCACTCCTCGTGGTTCAGACATCACCACTCAACCATTTTGATGGACAGTTAATGGTATGATAATAAAGGTTAGTCTAGGCCACTTTCTAGATCCTATTGTCCTTAGACTACCTGGCCCATGGGCTGGGTGATTCCCTGTATTCTTTTGCAGATTAGTAGGGCATTTCTCCTTCTTTCCAGGTGTGGCAGTTGCTGGGGCAGGATTAAAGTGGGGCAGCACCAAATAGGGCACCTGCCCTGTCCTTCCCCAGGTGGGCAATTGCTCCAGGCAGCATCAAGGCGAGGTGTCTGCTTTTGCGCGTAGGATAGCCAGATTTTCCTCATTATCTGCTTAACAGTATGAACTAAAATAAAATCTTAAGCCCCTCAGCAGACTGAATAGACCCCCCTCTTGCTCAAGGGGACCCCAGATAACTTTAAAGCTGAGTTGCCAGCCATGAGGAGAAGGGAGGTCTCACAGGACTTGTCATTCCCATTCCCTTTCCCTTTTAGAGTTACTCTTTGTAACAATATGATAGGAAGAAGTCTTTAACAGGCCTAAGGCCATGAAAGACAAAGTTTAAACCACACCTGCAGGCTATGAATTTACTTAACAAATCACTCGAGCTTCTGTAAATATCCAGTGGTTTGTCTTCTATTAACAGGCATCCTTATCTTAAAACATTCCATGCCTTTAGACAAAGCTTCATTTCTTTAACCAATTACAAATTAAAAGACTCTTTAAGCCCTCCTATAACCTGTAAGTCCCCCACTTAGAGATGTCCCAACTTTTCAGACCAAACCAATGTTCAACCTCCACGTGTTGATTTAGAATCTTATGTGTAATTCCTCTCTCCATGAATGTATGAAACTGAAGAGTAACCCAGTTGCTGGGGGAAAATTTGCTCAGGACCTCTTGAGTCCAAGTGCTGTTGGTTGGTCACATGTATGTGGCTTAAAGTAAACCTCTTTAAATTATTTTACAGAGTTTGTTTGTTTGTTTGTTTGTTCCATTAACAGTAGTGTTCCTCACAATTGGTATTTGTATACTAATGTATCACAGGACAACTTAATTAGCAATAATGGGATTTCATGTAATTTTTTTTATTATCAAAAGTTACAGCAAGCAAAAAAATCCTCTATTTTTCTTTCTTTCTCTCTCTCTCCTTCTCTTCTTTGTTTTCAAAATAGTGCTTCCTATTAGACCATAGAAGCATTGAAATAGTGTGAGGAAAAATAACGGATCAGATAATTGCAAAATGTTGGTCATAATTCATATTATATTTCAGAACAATTTGGTTTAAAAGCATACTAGAAACTTAGAAACACTTGCAATTAAAAAACAAACATATCCAGCTATGGTAGAACTTATTATGCCTTTAAAAGGAAAGTATAAATATTGAATTTCAAATATTAAATGGCAATGACAATCTTTGTAGTAAGTCAGGCATACTTACCTAAAATGTTAAAAATCTGGTGAATGTCAATACTGGACATTTACAAGAAAATTTGAAATCATGTAATAACAGTATTGTGGTCTCTGGTGTTCTAAAATTTGAACATAGAAAATTATGAGAATCTATGAGAATGAGGGAGTTGCTCCCATAGCAAACTCTGTCCCTAAAACCATGGAGAAAGAGGGTTGCAAGAGCAAGGCACACGTTTAGGGAGTGAGCTCAGTAGCTGAACTTATATATATCGCTAGTCTACTGTGTCAATAGTAAATGTACAATATAATTAGGAGAACAACAATCACTTGTTTTCACAAGGAATTATGACAAAGACCCATTGTTTTTGCAAAAGATTTTAACAAAATCACAATGAATAATGCCTAATTCAATAATTTCCATTTGATTATAAGCACTGCTAACTCAGAAATTGAAAGTGAAATAAATTTTCTTTCAAACATGTTTAGACATTATTTAAATGAAAGTATAATTGAGAATAATGATAATAACAAAGGAAAAAGTCATGTAAGAAAGCACTAGGTGTCTGGGAGGAAAAAGACAATGCAAGTTAAAATATAGGTTCTTTTCTTCTCCCTGATATTTCTATTTGCAATTCTTACATCAATGTGTCTATGACAACCCTCTCAATAAATATTTATATGCTCTACCCTAATATCTCCATTAATATTCTACCTAATATTTCAAGAAAAATTAGAATGATTTAGAGGTCACAGCCCCTGATGCAGAGGCAGATGCTGGAGAGGACAGGACTGCCGTCCAGGGTCCAGATGGTGTGGCTGCCGGATGCATTGCAGAGGGAGGAGCATCAAACCACAAAGGATTATTTTCAGACACTGAAACTTAATTCGATTTGTCCTGTTGGCTTAGGAACTTGCTTAGAACATACAACCACTTTATTTCTTCTAAGTTCTCCCTATGGGAATAAGGACGTCTACCTTATAACTGTCCCATCATTGTATTTTTATTTCGAAAGCAGTTATAACTTGTTTTCTTTTTCACCGGTCCACAAGTGAGTGGAGAAATATTTTGCTCCAGACTGGACCCTACCCAGATACTCACCCACGTTTGATTGAGGTGATAATTTCTGTGATCTTTTCAGTTGATTACATTTAGGTGATATTTTTGGATTTAGATTTCATGCTAAGAGTTTTGGGGATTTTAGGATTAGGTGAATGTATTTTGCATGTGAGAAACACATGAAATTTAGGGAGCCAGAGGACAGACTCTGGTGGATTGAATTTTGTCCCCCAAAATATATATTGAAGTACTAATCTTCAGTACCTTTTATTTTCACTTTGTTTGAAAATAGGGCCTGTGCAGATGTAATTAAAGATGTCAAGATGAACTCATCCTGGGTTTAGGGAGGTCCCTAAGTCCAATGATTTGTGTCTTTATATGCTAGTGCCAACTGTTAAGTAACCCATTATTTTCCAACTAAATTGAAATGCCACTTCCATCATGTATTAACTTCTCACATGTGTCAGGGTGGCAGTATGCCCTCAGTTCTTAGTGTGCTCTTGGCCAAAGAATGAACAGACACACCAAAGTGTCAACTCCAGAGTATTACCCTGGTCTTCTGACTCTTTGCTTGGAAAAATCACCAGCAAGGCCAATGCCATGGAATAACCTGAGGCATGAAGAAGTTTCTCAAGAGCACCTCTTTATGGTAAAACAAAAGGGGTCTGTCTCTGAGAGAGGAGGGAGACAGACTGACTTACTCACTGTCCGTCTGACTGACCCACTCTCTGAATTTTCAGATTGTTTTCTTTTATTAGCTCAGTCTGTGGGAGTACTCTCAGGAGGTGTGGGATGTTATCAAATGATCAACAGGTGTCCACAAAATTCCTTTTTTTCTCTAGAATTCAGATGTTAGAATCAAAATTCCATCTGCATATATGAGCTTACTCTACAAAAGCCCACTTGGGGAAGGGGATGAACCATAATGCGGATTCAAGCTAATAGCATGATAATTACACTTAGGTAACTCTAGGTCACTTTCTAAGTCCTGTTATGCCTGGGCTGGGGAATTCCCAGATTTATAAAGCACTCCCTCCTTCCCCAGGAGTAGCAGTTGCTCCAGATAGGATTAAGGCTGGGGAAACACCGAAATGGAGTGCTGCCCTTATCCTTTTTCCCAGGTGGAGCAATTGCTGGAGACAGCACCGAAGTAGGGCACCCTTGTCCCTAGAAGAGCCGGAGATCCTAACTATCTACCTAACATAGGTTCTTGGATATGTTAACGGACTCTCTAGTCTAGTCTGCTGATTGACTTATCTGTTATTTTGCCAAAACCATAGTATTTTTAAAGGCCATATATATGTTTTAATTTATAATACCTGAGCAGGCAATTCTCCCCAAATAGTCTCTGTTATTTCATTATTCTTGGCTATTTCAGGTATTTATTTACCATTTTAGTATCAAACTCATTTTTCCAAACTCCAAAAGTAGACTTCAATGAGATTTATATTTAAATTAAAAAATGTGTATATTAATTTGGAAAAGCTTGACATTTTATGACATCCATTCTTATTCAGAAAAAGGTACTTTTAATTTATTCATGCTTTATATATGATGAGATCATTTGCTTTTTTGTAAGTCACATGCACTTTTTAAAAATTTTCCATAGGCTTTTCATAGCTTTGCTATTATAAATTACATACCTATATTATACATATTTATGTATAAATGTACATGAATATATAGAAATGCTATACATAATATTCACTTTCTAGTTATAACTAGTAAATCAAGCAAACAGGGTGATTTTGGAAACTTCAGTTTGCTTTACTTTATTTACCAAACTATTAATAATTAATAGTAAAATCATTACTATTCACTAAAAAGCAACAAAAATCACTTTGTATTCAGATACACAATCAAATCATCTATTAAATGGAATGTAATTATGTCTTTTCATTCCATATTGATAATATTTTCTGTAGTATTTTTCCAGAAACCCTAAAATATTTAACGTCGCTCAAAGCAAAAGTCATCTTTGTCTACTTCGTTATTTAAAAAAATGTTTCAGCAACAAATTATTCAATAATTTATTTGAGGAGAAAGATTTTGTAAGTGTCCTTCAACATATTCACATTTGTAGTCAGCTAAATATTGCAATATACTCATATTTTTCCTCTTTTCTTTCTGAATGTAACTATCTATGTGGATTTCCTAATGTTGAATTTATGAATTTATGAAATAAGCCTCAGTTGAATTGCTAATTATTAGATCTGGTGTTACTTGTGTTAATAAAATGTTTGAATCATTACACATAAAATATATCCTTCACATTTACATTTGTGTATATCTTTAAAAGGTTTCAGTGTGGTAGTTGTACTGGATTTATTATTTTAAGGTAAATTAGAAAATCAAGAAATCCTGCTTAACTATCCTCTAAATGCAGCCTCAAGCTTATGGTTCAAAATGCATGTTAAACTGTAGCCATTGATACACAACCAAACAGAGGAAAATGGAAATAAGAGAAAGTAATCCCCCTTTATTTAAGTTCCTCAAGCCCACATCATTGCACAAGAACCACACACCTTTATTACCCAGAATTAAGTGACATGGTCATAGCAAATGCTGAGGAGGCTGCATAATGTGGCTCCTATTAAGTGACCATATGTCCAGCTAAAATATTCGTGCTTCCATTACTAAGAAATTAGCCAACATTCTCTGTCGTAGGGCGTTTCTTTAACCTTCAAAAGTCCATGTGCACCTTTCTTCCCACATCTAGAATAAACCCAGCCATTTCTCACAGAAGATGGTGACAAACTTCCATATATATTCTGCATCGTAGTCAAATCTTAGGATCTCTGGGTGATGTGCAGCTCCCAGTGTTTTCTGGATATAGATCCTTATGTCATTGGAGAGCTCTAACTGAAAGATATGTCATGTCACACCAGCATCAATGCACTTCCTATAAATTGAAGTTGTATGTGGAAGGTTGATAAGACTCAGGTTTAATCTTACCCTGGAAACACAATTGCATAAGTGTTTTTGTATAGGCATCAAGAAAGTATTATTATTATGATATCATGTTGTTTATAATTTTATGATGATGTTAGCTATTGGGGAGATCCCTTAAACTATTAGGAGATTAAAATGGTCATATTTTAAGTTAATCATTCATTTTCAATTAGAGTCATGCACTGCATACTGACATTTTGGTCAATGACAGACCACATATACAATGATGGTCCAATAAGATTAAAATAGAGCTGAAAAATTCCTATTGCCTGGTGAGATCATAGCACAACTCACTACCCATGTGTTTGTAGTGACATCGGTATAAACAAACCTACTATGTTGCCAGTTGTATATAAGTATACCACATATAACTTTTTATGGTACATAATACATGATGATAATAAACAACTATGTTACTGGTTCATGAATTTACTGTAGTATATAGTAAATTTTTCTTTGCATAAATTTAGGGGCTACAAGTGTAATTTTGTTACATGCATAGATTGCCTAGCAGTCAAATCAAGACTTGTAAGGTATCCATCACCTGAGTAATGTACATTGTGCCCGTTAAGTAATCTCTCATCACCCACTCCCCCACTTGCTCCCTTCTGAGTATCCAATGTCTATCATTCCACACTCTATACCCATTGGCAAATGATATTTAGCTCCTACTTATAAGTGAGACATGCTGTATTTGACTTCCAGGTTCTGAATTGTTTCAGTTAAGACAATAGCCTCCAGTTCCATCCTTGTTACTGTGAAAGATGTGATTTTTCTTCTTTTAATGGTTGCATAGTATTCTGTTGTGTATATATACCACATTTTCTTTATTTGATCATCCACTGATGGACACTGAGGTTTATTCCATATCTTTGCTGTTATGAATAGTACAATAAACATACAAGTATGTTATATACTTTTTATCATTATTTTGGAGTGTACTCCCTCTACTTATTAAAAACAAAGTTACTTGTATAACAGTCTCAGATAGGTTCTTCAGGAGATATTCCATAATAGACATTGTTATCAAAGGTGATGGCAGCTCCAAGCATGTTATTGCCCCTGAAGATCTTCTGGTGGTACAAGATGTAAAGGTGGAAGGAAGACTGTGGTATTGATGATCTTGATCCTATTTAGGCCTATGTTAATGTGCATGTGTTTGTGGCTCAGTTTATAACAAAAACACATAAAAAGAAAAAAAAAGATAAAAATGTAAGAATAGAAAAAGTTTATAGAATAAAGATGTAAAGAAAGAAAATATTTTCTATGGATATAAAATGAGTTTGGCTGGGTGCGGTAGCTCACACCTGTAATCCTGGCACTCTGGGAGGCCGAGGCGGGTGGATCGCTCATGGTCAGGAGTTCGAGACAGCCTAAGCAAGAGCGAGACCCCATCTCTACTTAAAATAGAAAGAAATTATCTGGACAACTAAAAATATATATATAGAAAAAATTAGCTGGGCATGGTGGCACATGCCTGTAGTCCCAGCTACTCGGGAGGCTGACGCAGTAGGATCGCTTGAGCCCAGGAGTTGGAGGTTGCTGTGAGCTAGGCTGAAGCACAGCACTCTAGGCAGGGCAACATGGTGAGACTCTGTCTCAAAAAAAAAAAAAAAAAAGAAAGAAAGAAAGAAAAATGAGTTTGCTTTAAGTGTTATTACAAAAGAGTCAAAAAGTTAAAAAAGATTTAAAAGTTTACAGAGTAAACAGTTACTGTAGCTAAGATTAATTTATTATTTAAAAAAGAAGGTTTCTTTTTATTGAAATTCTTCAAATACAGTGGTTCATCTCTTAACAATGAGGATACAGTCTGAGAAATCTGTTACACAATTTAGTTGTGCAAATATCTTAGTGTATACCTACAGTAACCTAGATGTTAGGCTACATAATATAGCCTATTTCTCCTAGGCTACAAAGCTGTGCAACATGTTACTGTATGAATACTGTAGGCAATTATAACAAAATGTTAAGAATTTATGTATTTAAACATATCTAAACATTGAGAAAAGTATTGTAAAATACAGCATAATAGGTAAAAAAATGGTACACTTATATTACTGTGAATGGAGTTTTGACTGAAAATTGCTCTGGGTAAGTCAGTGAGGGAGTGATTAGTGAATGTGAAGGCCTAAGACATTGCTTTACACTAGTGTGGATTTTAAAAACACAGTATACTTAGGCTAAATTAATTAACTTTTTTCTTTCTTCAGGAGGGAAGTATTCCTTCCAAATTTGAACTTATGTTATTACAGAATTTTTTGATAAAATGATTTGTTATATATCTTATTATTTTTCTAGATTTGGATGCATAATTTTAAAGTTTTCTCCTTTCTGATATTGCACAAAGATTTACTTACACCTTCTCTTATCCTTTCCAACTTGAAAAATAGTGTATCTTTTCCATTTTGAATATATGCTTTTAAAATAATAATCTCATTTTTAACATGACTGTCTAATTATCACTTAATAAGTCCATCTTTCCTGTTTGACTTTAGTTTGTGTCTTGTTTTGTTTTGTTTTTTATAGATTTAGGGGTTACAAGTTCAGTTTTGTTAAATGGATATATTGTGTAGTGGTGAAGTCTGGGCTTTCAGTGTACCCATCAACCAAATAATATACATTTTACCCCACAGGTAATTTTTCTACAACTTTGGAGAGATTAAATGATTTTTCTTTTTGATTTGGTTAACATTATGAATGTTTAAATTCTTGAGTAAGAATGTTTAAATTCTTGAGTAATTCTAAGAGTAAGTTGCATTCTTAGAAAATTTCCTGCTTGTTTAAAATGTCTTGTTTTCAGGTCGGGCGTTGTGGCTCACATCTGTAATCCTAGCACTCTGGGAGGCCCAGGGGAGTGGATAGCTTGAGGTCAGGAGTTCAAGACCAGCCTGAGCAAGAGCAGGACCCTGTCTCTACTAAAAATAGAAAAATTATTCCAGTGTGGTGGCACATGCCTGTAGTCCCAGCTACTTGGGAGGCTGAGGAAGGAGGATCGCTTCAGCCCAAGAGTTTGAGGTTGCTGTTAGCTAGGCTGAACTGATGCCACAGCACTCTAGCTAAGGGAACAGAGTAAGACTCTGTCTCAAAAAAAAAAAAAAAAGAATTAAAAAAAAGTCTTGTTTTCAATGTCTTATTGGATATTTGTTGTTCTATTATAATTAATATTATATTTATTATACTTAATATTACTCATTGATATTTATAAGTAAGAATTGTCTATTCTTTTCTGTTTTTGTGGATTCATTGTTAGGACTTGGAACCTATTTTGTATACATTTCTTTTAGCATTGTATGGATAGTGCTTCACCATGTTCTGATATTAATGGTTTCTGATGATTAAATGGTGAACATTCCAATCATTGTTCCCTTATGTGCAATGTTTTGTTTTCCTCTGGTTGCTTTTAAGATTTTTTCTTTATCTTTCATATTTAGCAGCTTTGCTAAGATATATCAAGGCATGGTTCCTTTTATTTTATTATATTTGAAGTTTTCTGAGCTTCTTGACTATATAAATTTATGTCTAATTAAATTCTGGTTAGCTATGTAAATTATACTTTCAAATACCTTTTCTCCATATTTTTTCTCCCCGTTTTATGGAGCTTCAATGATGCATAGGTTAAACTTTTTGATATGACTATGCTTTGTTTTTTTCAGTTTTTTCTCTATTCTTCAAAATGTATAAATTCTATTAATACATCTTCAAGGTCATGTCTTAGGGTACACTTTTTCTTTTATCATCTCTATTTTGCTAATGTATATCCAGTGATTTTTTAATTCAGATTTTTTCACTAATATAAGTTTATATGACACTTTTAATTTTTTTTAAATCTCTCATGAGAACTTTATCTTTCTATTTCTTTCAAGTATATTATACTTTAGCAGATGGAATATAGTTATAATAGCTGTTTTAAAGTTTTTAGTAATGCCAACATATGGGGCATATTTGGATAGGCACCGCTGTTGTTTTCTCCATAAACAATTAATTACGCGATACCCATTCTTTGCTTGTCATACTTGAATTTTGACTGGAACATATTGAATGTTATGGTGTGTAGACTGTAGGTCCTGTTATAATCCTTTGAAAAATGTTATGATTTTCTTCTAGCGGAGAGCCAACCAAGGTAAGTTCAGATCACTGTCTCACTTCTTTGGTCTCTGGCTCATATATTCATTAAATTCTCAAAGATCTACTTCCCTACTGCTATACTCTTGTGGGTCTGTCCCACGTATAAACCACACAGTGATTTTAGATCTAGGTACTTATCTACATCTCAGTTCAGTTTCTAAGCTTTTTTGGTGCTGATTTGAAACTACCAATACAAGTACAGCTTGGGGTGAGCCTGAGACTTGTATGATTTAATAACCAAAATCAGTGTGTTTCCATCTCAGTATATCTCCAATATGGAATTTTCCCTGCATATTGCATGCCCAGAGCCTCTATATTCTGGTTGTTCTGAAAAAACACACAGGATTCCCATCTCAGCTGTAGCTTTCCAGTACTATGGCTTACACTCGCAGCTTCACAGGGAAAGCATCTGTGACATTGTTTTTCTAAGTTTGACAGCCTCCCACTCCCTCGCAATTCACTTGCTGTTATCTAATTTTTAGAACCTGTAGGAAATTGTTTTTTGTAGTTTGAGCAGAAATTTTAGATGTAATAAGTGTGAGAAATTGGCTATAGTGAGTTTGCACGGCATTACTAGAACTACAACTTATCTTTTTTATTTTTTAAAATTTTTGATATCCTTTATTTTAGATAAGTATCGTGTATACAGAAAGTCTTAGACCTTCCATTGTTAGTCAATCTGAATGTTTTCTCCCAATAAATCTATGCAGGATGAGGTGGGAAGATTACTTGAGGCCAGGAGTTCAAGACCAGGCTGGGCAATATAGCAATACCCTGTCTCTAAAAAAAATAAAACATGAAAGTTAGCCAGATGTGGTGGCACATACCTGTAATCCCAGCTACTCAGGAGGCTGAGGCAGGAGGATTGCTTGAGCCCATGAATTTGAAGGTGCAGGGAGCTATCATTGTGCCACTACTACTACTGCACTCCAGCCTGGGCAACAGCATAAGAATCCTGTCTCTTAAAATAAAAAAAATCAAATAAAATAAATACGTGTTTCTCTATATGTTAAGCTTTTTCATTATGTGTCTTTTATTTCTTCTCTATTTTTGATTGGAATTTTGGCATTTAGGAAGGTTGCTATTTATTTGACTTTTTTTTTTTTTGATGATAGCGATACACTTATTCTGCTTTTTGGGGGTATTAGGGAAAGAATATTTTTTACTGCTTACCTAAAAGAACAATATTAAATTAGATAAGTTTTCCTAACTTTTTATTCTGACATTATTATATTTTTTTACACTTTAGTATAGACTTGAATTATACATTTGCAAACACTCTTTTCCACCTTTCTGTGCCAAAAAAATTTATGTGCAATTTTTATAAACTTTATACAGCACATTCTTACAGTATCTCTCTTTGTAGTGGAATTCTCTCCATTTGCATAATTAAATATTTATGTATTGGCTTTTATTCTTTCCAACATATTTTATGTTCTATAATAATAATAATTCTTATATTCTATAATAACAATAATAATTCTTTTATATTCCATAATTTTTAATACTCACATTTCATTGTTAATAATCACATAACATTGTTCTTTCCTTGCTATATACAGATCAATGTTGGATAAGCTTATAAAATCCATCAGAGTTTAGCATCTTGACAGGGATTTACAGGGTTAAAGAGTTTAGGGATTTATAATCAGGCTTCCATCTATAGGGGTTTTTTTTAATCCCAACCATCTCATTAATTTATATATTAATTTATTTTATTTGACTCCTTGTGTTAGTATTACAGAAAAATTAGTATGTTTATATTAAATAAGTCTGATGCAATGAAAGTATAATGAACTTAGTGTATCAGCTGTGGTAATGTCACTTTCTGGTATACATACATTAGATTTGTAAGATATCTCTTTCACATATTGTTGTGGACTTCTGAAATAGAAACAGCTTAATTCAGTTACTGTCTACTATTAAATAATGTTGTGAAAGATTTTTAATGGATATTTATAGTCTTTAAATGTCTTTATTCTTTACTTTCAATAGTGTCAGCAGTGAATTCTTGTACAACTGAATTAACATGTGTGTATTTTAGTCTTTCTTCTTTCAAACACATTTGCTCATAAAAAAGCAATGTGATGAAATTGTTTTTGAATAACAAACATGACTGTTTACTAATATGTACATATTTTTTGTTATTTTATATCTATTTATATACATATAAAAATTAAATTGTTTTAGGTTATTAAAGATAGCATAATTTTGAATCATGTTATGTGTTTCTATTAAAGAAATTATCAACTTGAGTGTAGTGACAAGTTGGGTAAGATTTTATATGTTTATGTAGATGATAATATGGATGGATAGATTAGATTAAAATAGATACACACACATATATTGTAGATATAATAATGTATGGCATTTACTTATAGAGAGCAAGCATAAAATAATAAAGAATTTCATTGACCAGAAAGACATTTCTTATTTTTTATTAATGTGAGAACAATTTGAATTAAAAAATAATGAGTGACAGTGCAGCTGTTTACCGCTAACGTAGTTGAGAAAGAGAACATCTAATCTTGAAGGTCTTTGTCTGTGGTTCAGGCAAGCATCCGTAGAACTGAATCATCACCCACATACCTGGCTGTCTGTTGCTGGTACTCATAGTCATCATCACTCTGGTATGCTAAAAGAGAGATTTGGATTTACCATCAAGCATGTAAAAGCATTACTATGTGAATCCATGCAAAATAAATCCCTAGAAGATCCCAAACATTATTCAGAAATAGTTTGAAGAGGCTGAAGTGCAAGCAGAACTTCACAGGTGAATTTAAGTAAAAATTTTAGTGTCGTTCTGACATCATTATTACTTAAAAATAAGTATGCCCTAAGGAAGTAGGATATAGCATAATGTAAGTTAATGGATTTTTTTTCAAATGGGTAATAGCTGGATAATAATATGATTTCAAATTATATTACCAATGATCTAACTAATTTCACTACTAAATTATGGTAATTTGTAAATATTTGTATTTCCATACGTATTAATCAAGAATAATAGATTTAGGGTAGCAGAAACAGATTTTATTTTACAACAGCTGCTCAGAACACCGAAGGAAGAGCACTATGGGAACAAATCGGATTTCCTGAAAGTATGTAAATAATGAATCTTTTCGTTAAGAATGTCAAGTTTAATTTAACATTGCTGTTGCAGTGTAGTACTCTTCAACGTGTATTTATTTGGGGCCTCATGCCAGCTACCTGGATCAACTCCAATGCCTGCTGAGCTAGAATCTGGCTTGCCTAAGGAATGATTCCAATGTATTCAAAAATGAAACACAACATAAACATCTTTCTGAATAGAGTTAAACTCTTTGAAAACTCTTTGAATGATGAATTTTTGTTCAATTTCTAAGAGGCAATCATTTGCTTTATTTGGTGCTTATTTCAAGTTTCTTCTTCCTCTTCACTGAGCATCCTTCTTCTTCATTAAATATCAATCTTTATTCACTCTATAGAGCTGACAAACAATGCTTGCAACATCTGGAGGTGTACTACCTGATAAAGTACCTATCATCACAAGTTGCTTTATTTCCTTCATGTACATTTGACACTGCTTTTTTCCATACAATTAAAGAGGAAAAAAGTTTTGTGCATTCTATATAAGTAAATATCATGAACATAAAGTAATAAATAACTGAAGTAATGCTTCAGAGTAGTTGGAGAAAATTATAGATCTTACATACTATCGCACTGTAAATACAAATAAGTAATAAGTGATTGACAATCCAAAACTATTGAGCTGAAATACTTTTAATAACATTATCATATTGATAGCATTCATTCTAATTCTGAAAATCTTTTTGTCTTAAAATTCCTTGCAGCTGTTTTAGAAAAAGAAATTGAGTCCATGTTGCAGGAAGTAATGTTTAAAAGTATACATTCCATATATCTATGGTATAACATCCATATATCTATGGTATAATAATACCCCTCTCATAAAACAAGCAAGTCTTCTCTCAAAACTTAAATTCTAGACTCATTTTGTTCAAGTTCAGGAAGAGGAACATGGATTGAGTTAAATATTTAGAATTTAAAAAAGTATTTTTCCCTAAGTTTGACTATATTTCATTGTTTTAATGATTCTCCATTCTGGCCCAGTGCAGAGCTAGTCATACAGGTAGTTCTTTTCTGGGAATTCACAAACATAGTAGACTCAAGGTTATTCCAAAACCTTTCTATAATAAGAAAAATGCCAGTACACTGCTTCTGAGAGATACTGAAATCTAGTCAAATATTTGGGCAGTAAGATGTTATTCACCCAGCTTCTTTTCAGAATGTCAAAGAAGCAGAGATTTACAGACATGCCTCTTTGGCTGAAAGTATATGCCATAACCATTATGTCTATAATTTAAAACATTAGAATTCTAAGATTTTAACAATCATATTCTGAATATTACAAATTGGGATGTGCATTTTATGTAATGGCTTGCATTGTATGATATTACGGATAATGGGAGACCATGCATTGCCGAATATCTCCTTTGTATTATTGAAATTGTACCAAAAGTGAAATCATATTATTAAAAATTCATGTGAGTATTTTTTTTAGTTCAGGTTTAGTAAATTCCAATAGAACCAGATACTATAAAATTACTAAATACTAAGGGAATTAAAAGATGTGAATCAAAATGGAATAAAAAATAAAACCATTAAAAGTAAAATATTGAAAACTCATTTTTGCTTCTTTTATATATTGCACTACATTGACCTGCATTCAAATAATAGTTATTGTCAACAAGCATGTATATAAAAAAGGATATATTCATGTTGATTTATTCTTTGCAGTATATTCTCACAAAAATGTTGAATCAACCATAATAAGGCATAGTATCATGAGAAAATAATAGTTTAGTATTTTGCCTGGCAAAATTACATTACAATAAACACTTGTGCATTTGGTGCCCTGGATTTTGAAATAACTTTATTTCCTGCAGTGAAAATGAAAAAAAATGTGGTTGATGATATCAGGTTTCAGGCTCACATTTTATATTGATTTGTCAGAATGAGAAGCAGTAACTACAGGCCTGGGAGACCCTGCTGCTCTGCCCTTCTGGCTTCAAATAAGCCCCAGGATGAGGAATAAATAGTAATGTGAAAAAAGCAGCCTCAAGGATTATAAGGAGCATTTACTGTATTTTCTCTAGTCTAAGACACAAGATAGTCTTTTGAATGTTTAAGAATAAATAAAGGACATGTAAAGGAATTTAATTTATTGAATGCATTTTTCAATATTAGATGTTCTGAAACTAATAATGAAAGTCTACGTCAAATAAAACCTTTCTCCCTGCTATGTCTCAAATCATAAGAAATGTAATTTCCTGAACAAGTAATCTTAATCCAATGAAGATTTACTTTGGTCTTTTTACTTTATAAATGTAATTCACTTACTCAATATTAAATGTTCCCAGGTTTATACAGCAAGGGATACATCAAAGATATATTAAAATATCTTAAATATGTCTATTTTATTGATGCTGCATTGTGACATATTTTTAAGTCATAAAGCCAATCTTCATATCTGCATAAAACACCAGGATAATGGATTCTTCAATGGTTATTTTATTTCTCTAATGATCTCAATAAATCAATAGCGTGCCTCCAGTACTTTCGTCACTCCGAGAATGATTACAATACACATGATAAAATTAATTTCCCTTAATTTGTATAAAATTATTATGCTTTGTGTATTATTACAAATAAGGTTTATCTGTAAGGTCAATGACAATGATTGCCATAGGAAGATTTTTAAATAACAGCAGCAGCAATAACAAACCATGGATGGGCAAGAATGACAATAAAATTATTAAATAAAGATGTTTGATGTGATTGATACGTGCTTGCAAATCAGTATTCCCTGATCGTTAGTGAAAGAGTAGGTAAAGGGAATCAAAGTGGAAATTTCATAATACACATTGATTAATAATGCACATTGAAAATAATACACATTGAGCCATCTGTTGGGATATAAAGTGGCCAGACAGAGAAGTTGCACCTGGGCATCTTTAGAATTATACCTTCACAGAGGTTAGGACAGAACCCTAGCATCTTGTTGAAGATGCTGTGTTAAGAGACATATCCTGAGTTCTTGTAAGTGAACAATATAGAGAGTGTTGTAATTTGTTACCCTTGTATGCTATTTTCCTACCAAAATGGTTAAGAAGAGTCTTAATTTGGGTTTCTAGTGATTTTTTTTAATTTTTAAAATGAAATAAAACTAATTCTTTGCTGATATATAAGCAATCAAAGCTACTAATCTTTAACCCCTGTTAATGAATATGTTGCCATAAATGCAAAATCAATGTAATTAGCCAAATTTGCTCTAGATAGCCTTAGATAGCACCACAAATTCCTGTAAGTTTGCCTTTAGACCAGAAAGATACTTGAACACTTGCATTTAACTCAGTTCTACTTCTATATGTTAAGTGCTGGTTATCTTGGGGGCAAATAGAAAAGGGAAATATTATAAACAACCAAAAAATAAAACAAACATCCTTCTCTCTGATAAGGGCTAAGAAAAAGAACAATCTTAGCTAAGTCTCCAGACAAGAATTAATTCCATAAAGTATTCTAATTCTGAGTGAAAGATTTAAGCACCCTATTCTCATCTCCTGCTTCTTTCACTCACAAAGGACAAATCGTATTTTAAAATTTAGCTGTCACTTTCTCAACAAGTCTACATTAACCGTAATCACTCAGCCAGTCTAAGTTAGTGAGTTACTGTCTACTTCTGTGAACTCAGAGCAACTTGTGTGTCATTATGGTGCCACTTATCAGCTAAGATGCCTGCTGAAATTTGCCTGATATCAGACTGAGAACTCCTTCAGTTGGTGGAGGATCTTTGTTCTCTAGATTCTAACAATCTAGCCCGTATGTTCTTTCTAAAGGTGTATTAAATGAATGAATTGTTAGTCTCTCCATATGTGATTCTAGTCAGAGTCGTTTTGTTCTCTTTTTATTTTTCGAATGCAAAATAACATATTCTTTCTCTGAGTTGAATAATTAACTTATGATTCTTATTTTAAAATATAATTCTTTCTATGTATTTACAATTAACTTCAAATTGATGATATTTTGCGCTGAAAGTTTTCAGAAGGTATATAAGAAAGTCAAGGCGATCTCATTTTATCATTAAGAACTAGTTTTGTGAAAATCCCTCTAAAACAAATAATACTTTACAGGTACATGGTCTTTGGCATGTTTCCTTTTTGAAGAATTAAAAAAGTACATGGCATATTAAATATTCTGATAGCACATGCAGTGAACAAATTTATTTTGTTCAGCCATGCATTTCTCTAGCTAATATGAACTCTGAACCATCTTGTTTGTATAGTTCCTATTAATAATGTCTGAAAAACACATTCCGTGAAACATACTTCAAAAAATTTCACATTATATTATGATCAAATCACAATTTTTGTTGATATCTGTTAACATTAGTCAACATTGTCTTTTCTGACACTAGAGATTACAAAATGAATTTTTCAAATATCGTTTATATGACTATGACTGTCATCATAACCAAATTAAATGAGTAGAGTGATAAGATGTCTTCCTGTCAGATTCTAATGTTTACCATTGCTTGTCTCCTGGGGAACACTACTTACATGCCTGGACTCCATGTTATTCATGTATAAGAAGATAATGAGATATTAACATCATGAGAATGATTATTCATTCATTCCTAAGAAGTTTTAAGGTAGTAGTTTTTCTTTCATATCCTGAAGTTCGCCATAAACCATTCAGAGTTCATATAGCTTTACATATGGAATGTCTTGAAATCATCGTATATATGTTTTAATTTCTTTTAATAAATTTAAAGACAACAAAAGGTTAACTGTTATCAGAAAGGGTGTGTGCTACACGGTATTTTTTATTAGTAGGAATAGCAGAAGCAATATAGAGGTCCAAAGGAGGGGACTAGTTTAATACTTGACATCAAATTGTATGTGATACTATAATTATTATGATATATAGTGTGTATTATATATTACATATGATGTGATATGTCACTTATTGGTTTTCGATGTTGTCAATTGATAGTTGTATACCACAAATTTTGATTATTGCATCTTATTTCCTTGTATGGATATGCCAAAATTCATTCGTAGATAAATTTATTTATTCACATTTACTATCTGGACAAATCCTCCTCATCCTAGGCAATGTTTAAGGCTCACAAGAATCAGTACTTTAAAACACATTTACTATTATACTTTAAAAACACATTAAATTAATGTGAAATTATACTTGTTATTACACACAAATATAGACACACACACTTATATAGAGATTGTATAATATTGTACATCACATTATAATACATTAGCATATTGTAATATGCATCATTATTTTATATTATGATATACTGATATAGTATAAGTATATATTATAATTACTAGTATCACATGTAACATAACATTTGTATAGTCTGCATGACTATATGTATGTATATATATATATACACATACAAACACACATTTATAATAAGCATATAAATATGCATATATAATTTTATATATCATTACATCTGATACAATGGTTACTATAATATATATAAAATTATCAAATTTGTGGGCACACGGTTGTTTGTATTCTCTTTTTATTCTTTTAATGCCCATGGAATTAGTAGAGATGGCTATTTCATTTCTGATAATAGCAATTTTTGTCTCACTTTTTTCTTAGTGTGGCTGGAGGTTGATAAGCTATAGATCTTTTCAAAGAGCCAGATTTTGTTTTGTTGATTTTTTCTATTAATTTTCTATACTGAATTTGATTTTTACTTGGTTTTTATTAATTTATTTTTTTCACTTCCTTTGGACTTAATTTTCTCTTCTTTATCTCATCTCCTAAAGTGAAAGTTTAGTTTATTTATTTTTGATCTTTCTTCTTTTTTCATATATGCATTCAATACTGTAAATTTCCCTCCAAGCACTGTTTTTCCTGTATCCCACACATTTTGATAAGTTGTATTTTCAAATTTTATTTAACTTGGAATATTTTCATATTTATCTTGAGGCTTTTCTTTGACCAATGGGTGATTTAGAAATGAGTGTTTAATCGCTACGTATTTTGGGCTTGTCAGCTCTCTTTCTGTTACTGATTTTTAATTTCATTGTAATCTGATACCATCATATTTTGTATGATTTCTATTTTTTTAATTTATTAAGGTGGGTTTTATGAAATGAAATCAACAATCTTTGTGAATTCTCCATATCAACTTGAGAATAATGTGTATTCTATTCTTAGATAAAAAGATAAAATATTCTATAAATGTCAATTAAATTTAGTTGATTGATAGTGATGTTCAGTTCAGGTATATGCTTCTGATTTTCTGCTTTTTTCATTTTTTTGGTATTCTTCTTACATTACTTAAGGTCTAACATACCTAGCCAGAGAAAACTGGTAGCAAAATAATGTCTGAACTGTTATTATTCACAGATCTATAAAGTAAGAATCATAATGGTTGTTTTCCTTGTATTGATCACTCTTCTAACTCGTTTATTTAATATGTGGGTATTTAGAGGAGGTGTTATTTCTCATGTAAGAAAAATGAGCTGAATCTTCATAGAACAAATTGTTTACTGGATAGTTTAACATTATACTTTATTGAGAAAATCTCACCAAATCTCTGTCTCATAGAATAACTAGACTACACCTTATGTAATGAATGGACCATGCTACTGAGGAAAACATTTCATACATTTTGTTTTTTGGTTTTTTTTTTTGAGACAGAGTCTCACTCTGTTGCCCTGGCTAGAGTGAGTGCCGTGGTGTCAGCCTAGCTCACAGCAACCTCAAACTCCTGGGCTCAAGAGATCCTCCTGCCTCAGCCTCCCGAGTAGCTGGGACTACAGGCATGCGCCACCATGCCCGGCTAATTTTTTCTATATATTTTTAGTTGTCCAGATAATTTCTTTCTATTTTGTTAGTAGAGACGGGGTCTCGCTCTTGCTCAGGCTGGTCTCGAACTCCTGAGCTCAAACAATCCGCCTGCCTCGGCCTCCCAGAGTGCTAGGATTACAGGCGTAAGCCACCGCGCCCGGCCCATTTCATACATTTTGAATATTTTTATTCTTTGTTTTCTGATGCCTAAATTTCACAGCTATATTATAGTATCACTTGGCTTTTAAATTTTGACATAATGGTAAGTGCCTGATCCGGTTTTTCATTTTTTTTTTCTTTTTGGTTTGTAGACTATGTAATAATATTGCTCACAGCCAATGTAATGTGTACATGATCTATTTATGTATAAATGTACTTATATGAAGGAAGACATCAGATTACCCTTGCACCGTCTTTGAAAAAGCTTAACTCAACTTTGGGGTAATGTTTATACATGCATTTATATTGAGGAGTTCTCATTTTGTATGACAATGTCAAATTTACTTTACTATCAATTATTTGTTAATGTTAAGGTATAAGGTTTATGTATTATTAGTTAATAAGTGAAAAATATCATAATATTATGTCTTTTGTAATACCTACAATTACAAATGCACTTTCTACTATAGATTGAATGTTTGTGTCCCCATGAAATTCATTTGTTGAAATTCTAATCTTCAGTGTGATAATATTAGGAGATAGAGACTTTGGGATGTAATTTGGTTATAAACGGGATTACTGCCCCTCTAAAAGAGGACTCAGGAAGCTCCCTTACCCTTCTACCATGTGAGAACACAGGGAGAAGACGGCCATCTGTGAACCGGGAGGCAGGCTCTCACCATACACTAAATCTGCCAGCACCTTGATCTTATACTTCCCAGCCACTAGAACTGTGAGCAGTAAATTTTTAGAGTTTATAATCCGCCAGTCTATGGTACTCTTTTATTGCAGCCTCGATAGACCTAGACATTGCCACTCAATGTTTATGAAATATTTAGATGTAACAATATTTCCTGAGAATTATTTTAATGAATAAAAATGTAGAGGTCTTCTTGATATCTTAATATTAATTTTCTGGCTACATAGGGGTAATATTTCTGTGCAGTAGACTATATTCCTCATCAGTACGAACTAACTCTTACCTGAATAGTTTTAACTAAAATGCATGGGCAGTAATGCAATTATTTTATTTTGAAGATTACCTGCTACAAGATTGCTGATGAAGTCCCCCATTCAATCATTTGCCTTCTATGTATCTTCCCAGGAAATTCCTATTATTTAAGTACTTAAGGTCCTCAATAAATTTTCAAAGTCATAATTTTCTTTCAGATTATTCTGACAGTCAACTTGTTCATTGAAATAAAATCTTTGAATTTTGGTAAGATATTTTTGTATATGTTATACTAAATGATAATGATATCCCACTATTTCCTAAACTTACTATATTATTCCTAAATGTTCCTTGAAACACATAAGCCTGATATACCATTGGAGAATTACTGGCTTTATTTGTTTGGGAAGTGTTTGTCAGGTTCCAGATTATAACATTGGTTCATTAATCAATTTCTTTTTTTACTCAGTAAACATTTAATATTTAGGGTCATCTTGGTGTTATATGTAGTGAGTGGTGTACATGTATGTGTCTTTACAGTTAAAAAATTCATCAGTAAGGTAGCAGATACAATTTCCCCTTCCTTTGCTATTTTCTAATATGTTCCCAATGAGGAAAGAGACATAATTGCTTAAACAAATGGAACAATATGCCTTGCATTTTCCTGTTAAATGAATGGTAGTCTACAGAGGAAGATGCTTCTCTTAAAGTGGGAGATGAAAACAGACTTAAATGTGATTCTTTCCAAGTCTCATTTTAATAGTTAAATATTTTCAGTTTTGCTTTCTTGTATCTTGTGCTTCCAATTCTGTTTATTGGTGACATGCTATGTTGATATGCATATGAAAATGTAGTGGGTAATGAAGAGCAAAAGCTGTAAGGAAATAATAACCAAGAAAATGAAGTGGAATGGATTCAAGAAGCAGGCCAGGAAAGATCTTTTGGTGTAAGGTACAAGGCTAAAGAAACTGTTCTTGGATCAGATCACAGAATGCTATGTAAAAAATTCATCTTAATCAATTTTTTTTCTGTAGTTGAGTTCTAAATGTCGTATAAATTTGTGGACCTGTCCATAAAAGACATGGTATACCCCTTTCTATTCTGCTCCCTACCTGCAGAGTACTGTCATAGCACAGGTATTTACATTCAAATGAATATTTCTTAGACTGATCAAGCAATTTGTTAAGCACACAGACCATTACATGGGTTGATCATCAACCTCTGTCAGTCACTAGCTGTTTTACAGTGTTCAAATTATTAAAACTCCCCCAACCACAGTTTCCTCACCTGTAGGAAGGAACAATGTTTCACAGTGCCAAACATATACTAAGTATCCAAAAAGTTGATTTAGAAAAATAGTATCTATTATTTGACCATAAAATGGTTTTACAATAAAGTACAGTAAAATAAAACACAAATACTTACAATATTATTTAGATTAGAATGTGTAATTCATTGCATAATTTTGATATTGCCAACAATAAATTTCCTAGGGAATTAGCAGTCATATTTATCTTTCTGGTTATTTTTAAAAACTAACACAAGAAAATAACTGCATTTTCTTTTCTTGTTAATAAAATGATGGACATTGCATTTTCTTATGTCGTGTTGTGTTCTTCTGTTCTACTTATAAATAAGATAAAAGGTGAATGCTTCTCACTAGTGTTCTGAAAGGACGATACTAAGTTTAAGCAGAAAATATTCTAAAGCCTTTTAGGCAACATTGCAGTTGACATTTAAAACATTATTTTATAACTATAACCAGATGGAAAACTGATTCCTTTACAAATTTCCAAGTGATAAATGTAGTTTGGGGATATAAAAAACTCTTTCTTGTTTCTCAAATGCTAACATAGATAACTGTGCAAATCCTAATACAAATGAATGTTAACATGTCGTGCTGCTAAAATACTGGAATACATGCAGAACTCCTTAATCAAACTTATTTTATCTTTAACCATAGTATAAGGTTTATTACCTTAAGTTACCTTGATCTTCTTTCATGTCACTAAAAACTTGAAAAGATTTGTGGATAAGGGTATTATTGAAATTGAGCCTTAATTGGAACTTAATCTACATAATTATGCATAATTGCCTGTGTTTATTACTCCTGTGATGAGGACACATTTTTCTTTAGCTCTCAGGAAGTGAATGTGAAAGCAGCACAAATAGCATTAGATACTAGGATTGTACACACTTCACTGACTTTATTTGGTTATGCAGTATTATTATTTAAAGACAGACACAACTTACAGTACAATGGCCTCTAACTTTGCTAAGTAACTTCAATAAAATCAAAGACACAATTTCAATATATCTTTCAAAAAATATTCACATTCATATTTCAACTAAATTAAAACTATATAAAATATGTTGGTACTCCTATAACCCTCAGTTCTAAAATAATCAATAATGCAGGTGTTTGGGGAATAAGAGATCAAGTAATACTGCATTGCATCAAAATTGAAAAAGAAGTCAAATTATACCTGTTTGCTGATGATATTATCTTAGATCTAGAAAAACCTAGATGCCACCAAAAAACTTTTAAGATATGATAAAGAAATTTAGTAAAGTTTCAGGATAAAAAATCAATGTGTAAATTCAATAGGATTTATATACACAAATAGCAAGCTAGCTGAGAATAATATCAAGAAGGAAATTTCATTTACAATAGCTACAAAAAATGAATATACCCAGGAATGTAATTAACCAAGACGGTGAAAAATATCTACAAAGAAAACTACAGAACACTAATGAAAGATATTGTAGATGACACAAACACATGGCAAAACATCCTATGCACATCGAACAAAACAATTAATATTAAAATCATGAAACTACCCAAAGCAATCTACAGATTGAATACCATCCCTATCAAAATACCAACATCATTTTTCACAGAGTTAGAAAAAAAATCCTAAAATTCATATGAAACCAAAAAAAGAGCCCATACAGCCAAAGCAATCCCAAGCAAAAAGAATAAGATTAGAGGCATCATATTACCTGATGTAAAATTATATTACAAGGTTATAATAACCAAAACAACATGGTATAGAAATAGATACGATGGAACAGAATAGAGAACTCAGAAAGAAAGCCATATATTACAGCTAAGTGATCTTTCAGAAAATCAACAAGAAAATATATTGGGTAAGGTCATTCTTTTTAATAAATGGATGCAGATTTAATAACTAGATGTACGGTCTATTTACTGTGAGTTGATAAGGGATAGCTTCCAGTAGGCATATTTACCCAGAAAATAATTAATTCTTTTAACAATTGGTAAATAATGAGCAGCTCATCAAAATTATGCAGAAGGAACTAATGAGTGAGATCCCTATGTACTGACAACTAGTTGAATGAAAGGGTAAATTGTAGAATATTATTTGCATTATCATACCACACACACTTGAAAAATACTTAAGTGCAGAGGTATGCATTTGTGTATAGGTACTGAAATGAGAATAATGTTGATATCTATGAAGGTGCATACATTTTGATTAATAGCCAATAGAGACATTAAACTTACTTTTATTTTAAAGATCAGTGTATTGATATAATTAATTTAATATCTTAGTAGAGACTATATTAAAATAGCAAATAATTATATATTTACATGTATTATGAAAGAAAAAAATAACTAGACTATACAGAAGAAGACATGAATCTATAAAATAAAAGGCATATTTGTCTTTTAAATGAGTCAATATCTTGAAGTTAAAATTTCTCTCTACATTCATTTATAAAGTCCATCACATTCAGTTGAAATTCCCATGTTTTTTGTAACTTATTTTTTTTCCCCCAAATGGCTTATATCAGTACTATATTAAGAATTCCAGCAAATGGATTAAGAAAAGACAAACAATCCAAAAGAATAAAAGAGAAAGATTCGGCAGAAAAGTCGCTTCACAAAAAGGATAGCCAAATGACCAATAAACCTACAAAAAAGTGTTCAGCCTCATTAATAATTCATAAAATGTAAATTAAAACCATAATAAGATGCCAACACACACTATAATCTGTTTTTTTTTATTATTTCAAAATATTAAGGTGGTAGAAATGCTTTTGGTTACACGGTATGTTCATGGATTGGTAGAACCAACACTGTTAAAATGTCCATACTGCCCAAAGTGATTTATAGATTCAATGCGATCTCCATCAAAATACCAATGTCATATTTCAGGGATCTAGAAAAAAAATAAATCTATGTTTCATGTGGAACAGAAAAGACCCTGGATAGCCAAAGCAATCTTGAGCAAAAGGAACAAATCTGGAGGCATCACATTACAAAACTTCAAACTATACCTCAAGACTATAGTAACCGAAAAAGAAGGATAATTGGCACAAAAATAGAGGCATAGATCAATGGATTAGAACAGAGAACCCAGACATAAACTATCCATCCACAGCCAACTGATTTTTGACAAAGCAGACAATAATATACACTGGGGGAAAGAATCCCTATTCAATAAAAGGTGCTGGGAAAATTGGATAGCCACATGCAGAAGTATTAAACAGGATCTGTATCTTTCACCACTCACAAAAATTAATTCAAGATGGATAAAGGACTTAAACGTAAGGCACATAACTTATTTCTAAAATTTATCTAGAAGAGAACAGTTAAGAAACTAATGTAATTTTGGCAAGAGATGAGATGGAGAGAAAAAGAAAAAGTAGATTTGGGAATGATGAATGATTTGCACATCCAGGTGAAAAGATTCAATATGCCTAAGGTATTAATAATTAAAACTATACAAAAATAGCATATCAATAAGCACATTGATTAATGGAATAAAATCAAGAATGTAGAATTAGATCTATCTATAGATGAGGTTTTAGGTTTTATAAAAAGGACATTTTAAATATAGTATTTGGCAAAGGAAAGTGTAATTCAAACAAATGTGTTAAGGGAATTAATAATCTTAGCTATGCACATAACCCAAATAAATTCAGATAAAACATATAAACATGAAAATAATATTTGGCATTTATTGGATGACACTATATATAAGACTTTCTTCAAAGTTCCCTCTATATATTAGCTGTTTTAT
>RJWJ010017002.1:0-33652 GCA_004363605.1 Indri indri
CCCTGTTGCCAGTTTCGTTAAGCTCTGATTTGATCTTAATAATTTCCCTTCCTCTGTTGGGCCTGTGGTTGGTCTGTTCTTCTTTTTCCGGTTCTTTGACTCAATTCATTAGGTTGTCTGTTTGTGATCTTTTTGAGTTTTGGATGTAAGCATTTATGGAGATAATCTTTCCTCTCAGGACTGCTTTGGCTGTGTCCCAGAGATTTTGGTAACTTGTGTCACCTTTGTCATTTAGTTCCAAGAATCCTTTGGTTTCCATTTTTATTTTGCCATTTATGCAGGAATCGTTCACCAGGGAGTTGTTTAGTTTCCATGACTTTGTATAGAGATGAGTGTTTCTGCTGGGGTTGATTTCTATTTTTATTGCACTGTTATCTGAGAAGATGCACGGTATTATTTCTATTTTTAAAAATTTTTTGAGGCAACCTTTCTGACCTAGTATGTGATCAATCTTAGAGAATGTCCCATGAGCTGCTGAGAAGAATGTATATTCTGTGGTTTTGGGTTAAATGTCCTGTATATGTCAGTCAGGCCTATTTGTTCTAATGTTCTGTTTAAGTCCATAATTTCTTTCTTAATTTTCTGATTGCAGGATCTGTCCTGTGCTGTCAGTGGGGTGTTGAAATCTCCGACTATAATGGTGTTGCTGTTCATCAAATTATTTAGGTGAAGTAAAGTTTACTTTATGAATCTGGGTGCACCTACGTTGGGCGCATACATGTTTAGAATTTTTATGTCTTCTTGTTGGAGTGTACCCTTCACCATTATATAGTGGCCCTCTTTGTCTTTCATTACTTTTGTTGATTTGAAAACTAAGTCATCTGAGATCAACACTGCTACACCAGCCTTCTTTTGGCTTCCATTTGCTTGAAATATTGATTTCCACCCCTTTACCTTGAGTCTAAATGCATCCTTGCAGGTTCGATGCATTTCCTGAAGACAGCAGATACCTGGCTTGTATTTTTTTATCCATTCGGCTAGCCTATGTCTCTTGAGAGGCGAGTTCGAGCCATTCACGTTTATTGAAAGAACTGATAAATGGGGTAAATTGTTCACAGACTGTTGAGTTGGTTTTTGTTGCTTTGTTTTCTCTCTTGAGCCATTGTGGATTCTAGCCTCTGAGCTTTAGCTTTTGAGTGGGTTTACATTCGTGACTGTTTATTGTGCCGGTCCTTGTGTAATTCAGCTTTGAGTACTTCTTGGAGAGCTGGTCTTGTCTTGGTGAATTCCCACAGACTTTGTCTGAGAATGTCTTTATTTCTCCTTCATATGTAAAACTTAGGTTTGCAGGGTACAGAACTCTAGGCTGGGCAGTATTCTGTTTCAGAAGAGTGAGAATGGGGCCCCAGGCTCTTCTTGCTTGTAGGGTTTCAGTTGAGAAGTCCGAAGTTATTCTGATAGGCTTTCCTTTGTATGTTACTTGTTTCTTTCGCCTTACCGCTTGCAGAAGGGCCTCTTTAGTGGCTACTTTGCTCAATCTGATGACTGCGTGACGTGGTGTCTTTCTGTTTGCATTGAATCTCCCTGGGGTCTGCTGCGCTTCTTGTATCCGTATATCTAGATTTTTAGCAAGGCCTGGGAAATTCTCCTCTATTAAATCTTCAAATAGGTTATCCAGCCCTTGCGTGGTCTCTTCTTCATTTTCCGGAAGACCAATCAATCACGGGTTAGGTTTTTTTTACATAGTCCCACATTTCCTGCAAACTTGTTTCTTTTTTCTTTATTTTCTGATCAATCTCTGTGATTGACTTATTCATTTGGAAGGAGCTGTCTTCAATCTCTGAGATTCTTTCTTCTGTTTGGTCTACCCTGTTCTTGAGGCTTTCCACAGTGTTTTGAAGTTCCATGAATAAGCCCTTTATTTCCAGGAGTTCAGTTTGATTTTTCTTTAATATTTCAATTTCTTTAGTGAATTTTTCTTCCAAGTCCTGGATTTTTTTTTTTTTTTTTTGTGGTTTCCTTGTGATGGTTATCCATTTTTCCTTGGATATCATTGAGCTTACAATCCATGTTTGGAATTCTTCTTCTGTCATTTTCGTATTCTGGATGTGGTTAGTGTTTATTGCTAGACAGCTGATGTTCCTCTTCGGGGGGTGTGCTTTCCACTTGATTTTTCATACTTCCAGAAATTTTTCGCTGGGTCCTTCCCATCTGGATCCACTGTTAGTTTTGTTTTGTTCTGCCACTAGAGGGAGCCGCTAGTATGTTGTCCAGGGTTCTCTTGATGGGAGGGGTTACTTGGGGAGCTCGTTTTGGTCCCTTGCTGGGGTTTTTATTCCCTAGTCGCGGGTTTCTCTGTTGGTAGCTGACCAGAGGCAGAAATGCAATCTTACTGGATGACCTGAACCAGTCTGGCAAGGAAAGTCACTGGGCTGTCAGTTATTGGTCAGTGCCAAGGCCCCAGGGACTGGCGCTTGTCACAGAGGGGGAGAGGCTTTTTATGACTCACTGCTGCAAGCTCACAGGCCGTGGGAAAGATCCTGACCATGGGGAGGAGCTGGCTCACCAGCCTGCCCAATACCCCAAAGCCTTCAGTTTCCACAGGCGTCTTCCCCTCTCAGCTGAGGAGACACTCAGAATTCACTGCTCAAATAATCAGGCCTGGCTGATTGACTTTAAGTCCTGGAAGGGCCGAGCTGGTTGCGAGGGCTCCCAGGCTGTGGGAAAGAAGCCGATCCACACCGTACTGCAACCTGCTGTGGGCCCTCAGCTGGCGTTGGCCCGCCCCCAGGGCTCTGGCTCCAGAGGGAGCCTCTCAGGGCCTGGGAGGTACGCGATCAGGGAGTCAGTTGAGTCACCAGGGTGCTCTGCCATCTCCTTTATGTCTCCCTCCCCCAATCTAACGCCAAACCAACAATAGCTCTCACCCCTGCTGGCCCACCCTGAGCAGTCCCAATTGCCAGTGGCAGTTTCCAGGTTAGAGTCCTCTACTCAGTAATCACCTCCCCATTCAGGACCCGCTGGGTCCCAGAGACCAGCTTCGTGACTCCTAACTGCCTCCAGGGCCAACCCAGACCAGCTCCTCCCGTGTCCGGTGCAGTTCTGATGGAGCTCCAGGAAGTTCAAGTGGCTTCCAGCTCGTATCCCCTCACCGCTGAGCCCCTCGTTTCCTGACAGAATTCTACATCCACTTCACACAAGCCCCTGCCTCTCGGTGGGCTTGTAATTCAGTGGGGAAGCTAGACTGTCTCGTGAGGGACTTATCCCGGTGCACTTACTGGCCAGACTGGTGCTGCCGTCTCACGCTCCACTCTCTATTGTGTGTCCGCAGTTTCCAAGTTTTGCGTTCCAATCTCCCATTTGCCTTGTTCTTTTTCCAGATTTTTGTGTCCCTTGCTGAATCTCTACTGATTCCGCTGGCTGTTTTTGCAGGAGAGCGATCCGGTCGTGTGTAGCAGACCGAGATCTGCATCTCTTTCTCTGGAGGCAGGGAACCGGGAAGCTACCTTAACTCCGCCATTCCCCCCCCCCCCAGTGATTTATTGATTGTTTATTTTTTCAAACAACCAACTTTTCATTTTGCTGATTCCTTGTATTGTGTTTTGTTTTTGTTTTTTCATTTTAGCAAATTATGGGTATACAAACATTTTGGTTACATGTTATGACTTTGCCACATCCCAGCCTTGTATTGTTTTTATAATGTACATTTGGTTTAGTTCTGCTCTAATCTTTATTATTTCTTTCCTTTTACTAATTTTGAGTTTGGATCATTTTAATTTTTCTAGTTTCTTGGGGTGTATTGTTAGGTTGCTTGCTTGAAATATTTTGACTCTTTTAATGTAGGTATTTGTTGCTATAAACTTCTCTCTTAGCACTGCTTTTTCTATATTCCATTGGTTTTGGCATGTTGTATTTTCATTTTCATTTCTTGTGTAATTTTTTAATTTCCTTCTTAATTCTTCATTGACCCAATGGTTGTTCAGAATCCTGTTGTTTAATTTCCATGTATTTCAACAGTTTCTGATGTTCCTCTTGTTATTGATATCTAGTTTTATTCTCTTGTGGCCTGAAAAGGTATTAATATGATTTTTATTTTTAGTTTTTTAAAATTTGTTAAAACTTCTTTTGTGAAATAAGATATAGTGTATTCTTGAAAATGTTCCATGTGTTGATAATAATGTGTATTCTGCAGCTGTTGGATAAAATGTTCTGTAATTATCTGTTAGGTCCATTTAGTTTAAAGTGTAGTTTTAATCCAATGTTTCTTTGTTAATTTTCTGTTTAGACGATCTGTCCAATGGTGAGAATGATGTGTTAAAGTCCCCCACTATTATTATATTGGAGTTTATCTCTCCCTTTAGATCTAATAATATTTGCTTTATATATCTTGGTGCTCTGGTATTGGATGCATATATATTTAAATTGTTATATTCTCTTGCTGAATTAATTTCTTTATCATTACATAATGACCTTCTTTTTCTCTTTTGACAGTTTTTGACTTAAAGTCCATTTTATCTGACATAATTATAGTTGCTGTTGCTTGCTTTTGTTTTCTTTCTGTGTGGAATATCTTTTTTCCATCCCTTCCCTTTCAGACTATATGTGTCTTTACTTGCGAAATGAGTTTTTTGTAGGCAGCATATAGTTGGGTCACTTTTTAAAAATAATCCATTCGGCCAGTCTATATATTTTAAGTGGGGAATTTAATCTGTTTACATTTATGGTTATTGTTGATTGATGAGGACTTATTTCTGTCATTTTGCTGATTGTTTTCTGTTTATTTTGTATATTCTTTGTTCCTTTCTTTCTCTCTTTTTATTTATCTTAAGTTGGTAGTTTTCTATAGTGGTAATACTTGACTCCTTTCCCTGTCTCATTTTTGTGTTTGTTTATTAGCGAGTTTTATACTTATGTGTGTTTTCATGATGGTAGATATCACCCTTTCTCTTTCAGATGTAGGACTGCCTTAAGAATTTCTTGTGGGGCCAGTATAGTGGTTATGACTTATCCCAGCTTTTGCTTATCTAGGAAAGACTTTATTTCTTCTTCAGTTTTGAAGGAAAATTTTTCTGGTTACAGTATTCTTGTCTGGCACATGTTTTTCTTTCACTGCTTTGAATATATCATTCTATGCTCTCCTAGCCTGTAAGGTTTCTGCTGAGAAATCCACTGTTATTATGACGAGTGTTTCTTTATGAGCAACTTAATACTTTTGCTGTTTTGGAATTCTCTTTTTGTCTTTCATTTTTGACAGTTTTTATATAATATGCCTTTGGAAAGACATTTTTGAAGGTTGAAACTATTAATATTTGGGAGTCTTTGTACTTCTTGTATCTGAACATCTATATCTCTTGTAAAACTTAGGTAGTTTCAGCTATCATTTTGTTAAATATATTTTCTATGTTTTTGTTCAACCCCCTCTGTGGGGAGTTTAGCTACACTCCCTGAAAAAAATTGGGTCCTTTAGGTAGGGGTCGTTGCAAAGGATAAGAAAATAATAGAAAATGGAAAATAAGAGAAATAAAAGAATACGCAGAGACGAAGATGTTGTTTTATAGATTTATGAAGATAATAGACAAAAAGCGGGGGTACTGAAAGGTCCCTACGATATCCCTGTGAATCATAGGGCCCAGAATAAAGTTTTACATCAGTATTTATAGGTACAGTGATCAGTTACCAGGGGTAACAGATTTATGTAATAACGGGTAGTTTGTTTTAGGTTAAAAGTCTTTCAAAAGGCTTCTGTAGATCCCCTAACTAACTCTGGTTACAAAGTCTTTCAAGGACAAGCTATTAAGTTCTAAAATAAAGCTATCTCTTAACAGAAGGGTTAAACAGAGATATAGTGGCTCCATATTTCTTTATCTAGTTATTGTATATAGAGACAGGTCATTAGAAGTCAAGCAGGAACTATCCATTGGGCTAATTGTTTTTAGCTGCAGGTGTCTGTCTCCTGGCAGACACTCTTTGATCAGCTCTCATCCCGTGATTCCATGTAGACCTTGCTTTGTCCTTCAAAGCAGGTGAGACCCACGGGGTTGAGACCGCAGCAGTCACCTTGGAAAGCAGCTGCTACTGACCTTTGGAGATGCCCTCCTGAGGTGGAGCAGCTTTTCATATGCAAACTAACATGTTCATACATTCTTTCAGGGCATGGCCCTGCAAAACTTCTAAGACCATTTCTGTCTCTAATATAGTAATATTAATTTATGGAGCTACACCCTCTTCTTCTGTAACACACAAATTTTGAACATTTGGTTGCATTACGATGTTCTGTATGTCATGTAGACTTTCTTCATTCTCTTTTACTTTTTTTTCTTTTTTGTTTTATGGGATTATTTCCAAGGACTTGTTTTTAGAAATTCTTTCTTCTGCTTTATTTAGTCTACAGTTAGAGTTTTGATTATATTTATTTCATTCATTGATTTCTTCAGTTCTAGAATTTCTGTGTTTTTAAATGATATCCATCTCTTTGTTGAATTTCTCATTCAGATCATGAATTGTTTTTCTGATTTGTTTGTATTGCTTATCTGTGTTCCCTTGTACCTCACTAAGGTTCTTTAATATTATTTTGAAATCTTTTTAAGGTATTTCATAGATTTCTTTTTATCTTTGTAAGATATTTCATAGATTTCTTTTTCATTGGAAGCTATTGCTGAAGAATTATTTTGTTCCTTTGGGGATGGCATGTCTCCTTGCTTTTTTCATATTTCATGTGTCTTTACACTGATGTCTGCACTTCTGGTGTAACAGTTGCTTCTTCTCATTTTACGAATTGACTTTTATAAGGAAATACTTTTTCTGTAAGTGTATCTATAGTGTTGGTTGGGTTGGGCACTTTGGCTTTAATTCTATGTGCAACCAGTCATGTAGTGTCCATGTGATTTCTTCAGCTGTTATCAGTGTCAGTGTTTTCTGAGAGTTTCTCAGTGGCTTAGGCTGTAGTTGTTTGTGGAGAAGGTGGTGAGGCTTTTCTGGGGATGGGGATGCCAGATGGGATGGTCCTTGGCCCCCAGCAGTGGCAGTGGCAGCATGAACATGATGGTCCTTGGGCCTCTGGGAAGCATACGTGGGCACTGGTTGTAGTGAGTCCAGGTTGATCCTTAGGCCTCCAGTTGTCTTTCTGGGGTGCTGGCAATTGACACTGGTGGGCCGTGCAGTTTGATGGGTTCTTGAGACCCTGAGCAGTGTGTGTGACATTAGTGATGACAGTAGTGATGGTGGGCCAACCCTTGGGCACCCAGGTGGCATGCTCAGATACTAGCAGCAGTGGCAATGGATTGGGCAGTCCTGTTCCCGGACCCGCAGCTGGCACCTGTTGGCGGGTTCTGAAGGTGGTTGTGGCAGCAGACTGTGTGGGTCCATCCTCAGGCCCTGAGAGGAGTGTGCAGATGCTGGCAGTTGCAGGTGTGGCATGTCTCTTCCCAGGCCTTCAGTTGATGTGAGCAGGTACCAACAGGCTGGTCAGGCCTGTCCTCAGGCACCTGGAAGGTAGCATGCATGCTGGTGGGAGCAAGCAGCATGGATTGATTCTCAGGCCTCAAGATGACACATGCATGTAACTAGCAGAGGTGGTGCTGGGTGAGGCAACCCTGTCCTCCGGCCCCCTGGTGGTGCTGATAGATGCAGGCTGTGGTGGGTAGACCAGGTTAATTTTTTGCCTCTGGAAATTGTGTTCAGGCACAGGTGGTGAGTGGGCTGGGCCTATTTTCAGGTCTTCTGATGGTGCAGGAGCCCAGCAGTCAGTGTAAATTGATTCTCAGGCTACTGGAAGACATGCTCGGGTACCAGTGATGGTGACAGTGGGCAGGCTGAGCCTGTCTTCAGGTCCCCAGTGTTGCACATGGGCACAGGCTATGGTGCATGAGGATTGCTGGTCCCCAGACCCCTGGCTGACGTGTATAGGCACAGGCAGCTGTGGTGTTGGGCTGCATAAGCCTGTTGTCAAGTCCTGCAGTGGTATGTGCTGGCACAGGCTGTGAGAGATGGGGCAGGTTGATCTGATGATCAGGTCCTGAGATAGCATTGTTAGGGACTAGCAGAGGGTGGGCTGGGCCTATTGTTAGACTTCCCGATTGTGCACACTTGCGCCAGCAGCAACAGCTGGGGCAGGTTGATCCCTAGGCCCCTGGATACCATGCTTTGGCATTGGTGTCAGTGGGCAGGGTGGGCCTCTCTTCGGGCCCAGGGATGGCACCCAGGCAAGCTGGTCTCCAGACTTCCTGATGGAGTGTGCAGGTGCGTAGCTTCCCTGCTTCTGGGGGTGGGCAAGGCTGCTGTCAGTGGCAGCAACCCTAGGTAGCAGGTAGCTCTCATGATCTGGGGAGCATGTGCTTTGGCTTCCTTTGTCCAGTGGGCAGCATCGCTGGTATGCTTTACTGCCCATTCCCCAGGGTGTAGGACATTGTGTAGGCTAGAGTGCTGGGGATATGGTTGCATTGCTGGGTCCAGCCATCATTATGATGCTGCAGCCCTCTAGGTGGACATGGGGGGATATCAGCAGGGCTCCAGGGATGTGGAAATGCAGAGGCTGTTGGGCCTCAGGGCAGGATATAGTCTGGTGGGAGCTGGGCTCTCAAATTGGCACCATGCTGCAGCTGCTTGGATCCCGGGGTGGTATGTGGGATTCAGTGTGAACTCCCTCTTTGGATCAATGCCATTTTATGGACTCTAGGCAACTCCCTACACTACTCTAAGGGCTTGTGAGGGCTTAGTGGCTCTTCTGTAGTTAGGATTGCAGGAGTCTGTTGTGGGAACATGGACCACTGGGGATATCTTGCTTTTTTTTTTCCCACACTGGGGATATCCTCCTGGACTTGTGCTGATCTAGGCCAAGCTGGCTGCCTTGCTTCCATCTCCTTCTGTGCCTCAGAGGTTCCCTGTCCCTAACCTATTGAATTTCACTGTTTTCTCTTAGATGCTCTATTCAACATGTGATTATCTACTCACTGTTTGATCCTTCTTTGTGGAGGACATGAGTGTCAGGTGCCATTAGTCAGCCGTCTTCAGAAAAAAAGTTTTTTTCTGCAATTTATATTGCAATGCATCAGATTACAAAGGGAACTTTGGAAGTGTACTTATTAAATTATTTTAAATTTTGTGGTAGAATAATGTGATTCTTTTAAAAAATATACTAAATAGAAAATAAATTCATTAAATAATAAGATCTTTCAGTGGAGCTAACAGCTGCTATAATTCAAAAGTACTGATGAGTGTAAACAATATTTTGAGATAGCTCTGATAAATAATATGATATGTAAATGTCTTAAATTTCTATTAGTGAAAAGTCATATGTACTGCTAATAAAACTGTGGGGTTTTGCCTACTTTCATAATGAAAATAAATGCTAAATTTCAATTAATGAAAATAAAAGTGTATTTTTTTTCCACCCAACATCATGGACCTCCTCAAGGTCTCCAGACCTCAGATTAAGAAGGCCTATCTAGAGCAGTGGTCCCCAACCTTTTTGGCACCAGGGACTGTGTTCATGGAAGACAATTTTTCCACGGACTGGGTGTGGCGGGATGGTTTCAGGATGATTTAAGTGCATTACATTTATTGTGCACTTTGTTTTCATTGTTATTACATTGTAATATATAATGAAATAATTATACAGCTCACTGTAGGTTGGGGACCCCTGATCTAGAATCTATATTCAGAAATAGATTTTCTGGGTCACAAGATATGCACATCTTTAGCCTGAATCACTCTCCACTGTGGCTGTACTGGTTTTCACTGTCATCAGCAGTGTTCGAGAATTTGCATTGTTACACATACTTGCCAACTCTTTATATTGCTTTTCAATTTGATGAGTTAAAATAATATCTCATTGTTGTTTTAATCTGAATTTCCTTGATAACTTGGAGGTTGAACACCTTTTCATCTGTTATTGGGGATTTTGCTTTCTTATTTCGTGAACTGCCTTTGTACATTTTCTATTAGGTCATTGAAGGTTTTGAACAATAAAATGACATAATATCTGCTCCGCTCAATAGTTAGGTCTCTTGTAGCTTTAGTACTTTCTTTTTTTTCTTTTAAAGGTAATTTCATTTTTTTTAAATTTTTTTTTCTATTTTTTTTATTTCAGCATATTATGGGGGTACAGATGTTTAGGTTACGTACGTTGCCCTTACCCCCCCCTCCCCCTCAAGTCCGAGTTTCAAGCATGCTTTAGTACTTTCTCACTTGGTTCTAGCATTTTGGCAAACGTCAAGGTGGGTGAGTTCAAGCAAGGTTAAAGCCATAGTGGTATATAGACTGCAGTGGAGAAAGGGGAGAGTAATAGCAGGGAAAACAGTTAAGAGGTTGTTGAAGTAGGTAACAAGAATGTAAACAGGCATAGCATCGGTGGTGGTGACAAGAAGAAGACTAATGAAAGAGACTTGTGAAGAAAGAACCCATAAGATTTTGATTGAGGAAAAGGGAGAAAATTTGGAGCCAAAATGAAAGCCACAGAAATATTTTGGGAACAGGAACAGTTTTGTCTTCTCAGTCTGTTTTCATTTTAAAAAGTAAATGCTCTTAAACAGCATTCTCTTTCCCAGACCATGCGTGTGTGTGTGTGTTTGCGTGTGTGTTTGTGCATATAAAATAAATAGCTAGCGAACAGGAAACTCTAATTATGAATATGTTTTTAGAGAAGTTGCTTCTAGAGATTCATACAGTGTCAGCCCAATTATTGCATGCTATTGAACCTGGGTTTGGGAACTTGGGTTTAAATATCAGCATAAGCACTGGTAGCTGTATGACCCTGGACAAATCACTTAACCTCAAAATACTGTGGCCAGGATACTAACCTTCACACAGAATTATTGTGAGGTAAGTATTCAGCACATCTGTTGAATGGATCAGTCAAAATTTACATTCCTAATGCTGAAGCCCTAGAAGCAGCCATAGTAATTTGGAGTGTTTAAAGCCATATTAATTTAATTTTTATTCCATTTTAATTATGATTTTAAATGTAGTAACTTCTTGTGATATGCATTGTAATTCTTAGTTAAGTAGATTGTTAATGTCGATAAGAACTTGCCATTCATCCCCTATGCCAAATGAAAAATTACTTGAAACAATAACTCACATTTACCAAAAGCTATATGTATGAACTCTTAGAAGTGCTTTATATTAATTAAGCCATGAATCTTCACTATGACCTCATAAGATAGGCACTACTCTTATTATGAACCATACTTCATAGATGGAAAACCAAAGAATGGAGCAACTAATTAACTTATCCAATGTCATACAATTATAATGGGTCCTGAGTCTGCATTTTAACCACTACTGTTAGGGAGGAGTGACCTGTCTAGGGTCATACAATTGGTTAGTGTTACACCAGGATTCAAAGCAGATTTCTCAGTTTCTTCTGTTGCATGTGGAAATATTTGGATTGTCAAATCCATTTTACTATATTAATTTCTTTACCTTATAGGTTTATTTTTCCAGTATTATACAAATAGTAATAAGTCTGATGACTAGTGGTGTATTTCTCTGATGATTAGTGATGTCAAGCATTTTTTCATGTTTATTTTGGCCATTTGTCTACTTTCTTTGAAAAGCTTTTGTTCATGTCTTTTGCCCACTTTTTCATGGTGGTATTTGTTTTCTTCTTGCTGATTTGTTTGAGTTCTTTGTAGATTTTGGATATTATCCCATTGTCAGATGTATAGTTTGCAAATATTTTCTCCCATTCTTAAGTTGTCTATTTACTCTGTTGATTATTTCCTTTGCTGTGCAGACTTAATTTAATTAAGTCCCATTTATTTATTTTTGTTATTGCTGTATTTACTTTTGGGATCTTGGTCATAAATTCTTTGCCTAAGCCAATGTCTAGAGGAGTTTTTCCTATATTTTCTTTTAGAATTTTTATGGCTTCATGCCTTACATTTAAGTCTTTTATCCATATTGAATTAATTTTTGTATACAGTGAGAGATAGGAGTCCTGTTTCATTCTTTTCCATGTGGCTATCCAATTTTACCAGCACCATTTATTGAATAAGATTTCCTTTCCCCAATGTATGTTGTGTGCTTTGCCAAAGATCAGTTGGCATACCTATATTATACCACAGAAATACAAAATATCATCCCTGAATACTACAAAAACTTCTGTGCACACAAACTAGAAAACCTAGAGGAAATGGATAGATTCCTAAAAACACACAACGTCCAAAGCCTGAATTAGGAAGAAATAGAAATCCTGAATAGACCAATAATGAGCAGCAAGATTGAGGCAGTAATAAAGAACCTCCCAATAAGAAAAAGCCCCAGACCAGATGGATTCACAGCCAAATTCTACCATACCTACAAAGAAGAACTGGTACCAATCATACAGAAATTCTTCCATAACATTGAGAAAGAGGGAGTCCTCCCTAACTCATTCTATGAAGCTGGAATCACCTTGATACCAAAGCCAGGAAAGAACATAAGAACAATAAAAGAAGAAAACTACAGACCAATATTCCTTATGAACATAGATGCAAAAATCCTCAATAATATTTTAGCAAACCAAATTCAATAGCACATCAAGAAGACAGTTCACCATGATCAACTGGGTTTCATCTGAGGGATGTAAGGATGTTTGAACATAGGCAAATCAATAAATGTGACTCACCACATTAACAGAAGCAAAGACAAACACCATATGATCATCTCAATAGATGCAGAAAAAGCATTCGATAAAATCTAGCATCCTATTACGATAAAAACCCTCAACAAACTAGACATGGATGGAATATAACTCAAAATTTTAAAAGCCATATATGACATACCCATAGTCAACATACTGAATGGGGAAAAGGTGAAAACATTTCCCCTAAGAACTGAAACAAGACAAGGGTGCCCACTGTAACCTCCTATATTTAATATAATACTGGAAGTCTTATCCAGAGCAATTAGGCAAGAGAAAGAAATAGAGGGAATCCAAATCAGGAAAGAGGGAGGTCAGACTATATATCTTTCTTCGACATTTGATTTTAAAATCAGGGAGGTCCCTTCTATTATGAAAAATACTGCAGGGTCTGGTCTAAAAGTCCATTTCTTGCTCCCTGCCTCAGTCAAAGTCTGGTCTGAAGGAAATGGCAGCAGGATCTATAAGAATAAATTTTAATTTATTATTAATTTTTCGTACAGCATAGAAGCAGACTCTAGAGAGCTAGTAGTTAGGACATGCAAGCTTGCAGACATTCTGAGGTTGTGGGAGTTGGTATGTATGCTGGGAATATGGCCTAAGAGAGATGAGGTAGGCTTCTAAGCACAATGGCAGGAAGCCCAGAATAGAGCCTCCTTTGTTGTCCTGTCAGAAGCTCCTAGCCAGTTCTGAAATGTTCTTTCTGCCCTGAAGGAGGCAAAGGACATAGGCAGCCTTTCAGACAAAAGGAGAAGGGTGTGTCTGCAGTTGGTGGGAGAGAGAAGAGAGAAAAATGAGAAAGGACAGTGCACGAAGATACAGTGGGTCTGAGACTGATACTATTGATGGCTGTGGGGTGTAGACAATATTGCTCTGCCCTAAAAAGTGAGCAAGTAGTCCCCCAGTGCACTGGATGTAATGGTGGTAGTGGTGTGTGTTTGCCAGTGTGTGTTCAATTTTTTTGAGGGGTAGCAGTGATTGTTACTGTCATAATCCTGACTGTAGTGGATATTCCCTTTCAGTTATACATAGTAACCCTTTATTTAATTTTCTTTTTACCAATAGTTCAAGATAAAAGAAGGAATTTTTTTCATTTAGTACCTGATATAAAGCTAAGTGAAAACAATGATGCTCATTTTGTGTAAAACACTAGAGTCATATTTTTGTTTTTGTTTTACCCTTTCTTTCAATATATCTATCCTTACACTCAAATAGCTTTAAAAGTGTTGTATTGGTTTTTGTCAATTTTTAATTGTTTTAATTTTTAATCTTTGTAGATAATTATTGTACATATTTATGGGGGTAGATGTAATTATTACACAATGTACAAACATACATTGTGTAATAATCAAAATAGGTAATTGAGATATCCATCACTTCAAAAATTTATCATTTCTTTGTGTTGGGAACATTCCAGATCTACTCTTCTAGCTATTTTCAAATATACAATAAATTATTGTTAACTAAAATAACCCTATTGTGCTATAGAACACTGTAACTTATTCCTTCTATCTGACCATATACTTTTTACCTATTCACCAACCCCTCTTTATTACCCCTCCCCATTATTATCCTTCCCAGCCTCAGGGAACCAACATTCTGCTCTCTGTCTCCATAAGATCAATTTATTTTAGCTCCCACATATGAGTGAGAACGTGAAATATTTGTCTTTCTGTGCCTGGCTTATCTCATTTAACATAATGTCCTCTTGATTTTTATTAACCTTAATTTCCATACTACTAACTATAAATCAAATTATGCTCTGCAGAAGGAAAAAAGAAACCTACCTTGACATAGCTCTGAGTAGAGGTGATAGTGAAGGCTTTTGAGTTTCCTCTGTTTATGTGTGTGTAAAGGGGAAAGGAGAATGCAACTGGTGATAGCAGCTGAATTATAATCTTTCAGCCAAATTTGGTGGTTTGATGTTCACAGAAACTGGTATTATCTTAATCTTTGGAAGTTAAAAGACTTATGCATATGTGTTATATAATATGCTAATTTATTATAATATATTTAATTGAACCATACAAAATTGTCATTTTTGTAGGTAGCAGATTGTTTAATATCAGCAATTCCATATGAGTATACAGTGTGTGTGGGGGGGGAGTTTAAAATGGATGAGAGGGAGAGAAAGAGGTTGGGAGGGAGAGGAAAAGAGACGGATGTATGTGTTTGATATGTGTATGTCATGACACAATTTGTAAGTTGTAGGAATTTATGTATCTACATTGAGAAAGATTTGTTTTACAATCATGACACTGACACTAATTGTGGAGTTCACTTAGTCTTTCCATAAGCCATCTCAGAAAGGTAGCTAATGCTTTTCTTTCCACATATTTCTAAGAAGATACTTGAACTTCTTCCTTCCTTAAAAAGATAGTTGAGCTTCTCATTCAATCTCAGTGATTTTAGGGTCTGACAATCTTTACTCTCCAGATGTTTTGGTCATTTAGTAGGTGGAGTGCTCATATTGCTGTTTAAACCTATTCAATCTGCTTTGCATTCTGTATTACCTACAGAATGAGAAAGGAAACAACTTACCAATATCATAAATAGTAATAATAATAGCCATCTGCATATGATAGTTAATCTCATGAATACAATGGAAATATTTGTACTGGATTACATAAAGATGGCCAGATCTTCCCAGATGATCAATTGGTATAAAAACCAATCCCGTGGAGATTGTTTTCTGTTATTAAGGTACTCTTTAGCCTTCTATTTCTCTTGAAGAATGGATTTTTATTAAACTGTAGTTGCTGTTTCAAAATCTTACCTTGAGAGAGTACTGAAAATACCTAGGTATAAAATATACTTCTTTTCCGGAAAATTGCTCCTTGACTGTATATTTTAAATGTTATTGGATTGTCTTCATTGACATCCAGCCAATGTATTGGATGAAATACTCTAATATTTCCTTGGCAGATTTCTGGTAGCAGACTTGACTTTTGGAATCCAAACTCAAAGCAGAGGAGGTACATAGGGTTAGTGATGGGACTTAAATGGGACGATAAAGTCCTGAGGTTGATTTTCTTCCGTGCATGTCCACCTTTAGAAGTAATAATAGAATTTAATGGTATTGGGCTTAGAAGACCAAGGAATAGCTATCATGGACCACAGCTATTCTCTTCACAAAGTTCTTGAGGAAAATATTCTTGAGAAATAATGGGAAGGTGAAGCAATGTAACACATATTTAGGTAGATTTGTTCCCCAGAACTCTGTTCAGAGAACTATGTAGGTCAAGTTGAATCTTATAGTTATGTTTGGGGGCCTATGGAGTCTTTTTTCTCTACCTAAACCCAAACCTGAATCTCAGGGCTTTACTTGACAGCTGACTGCAGTGTGACAGAAGGCCACATAGGTAAGCCTCATCAATAAAAGAGAATCAGGAACTGACCAAAATTATGTACTCATGTGTCATGGAATCTGACCAGTCAGATAAGAGCATGGTGTGAGGCATTCCAAAGGGTTTTTAGGTATTATCTCTGTAATTCTAGAATTCTACAGACACTAAATATGAAAGGAATTCTAAAGCAGCATTTTGAGCATAATGGAAATCAGCATGTAGTCAGCTGGAATGCTATTTAGGACAGCAGATTTAGTTAGGGAAGACAAGGGCTCTGGGGTCAGAAAGATTGTGAAGGGCAGTGTAAGGCATGCTAAAGATTTTGGTATTCGGAAGCATAATGCTCCAGCAACGTGGAGCATGCTTAGAAGAGAGGAGAAACTAGCAGCAGGACTACTGTTGGGAGGCTTTTCTGATAGTTCAAGTAAAAGATACAGTAGGGCCTGAACTAAGGTAGTAGGCACTGGGCTGAAGAGAGGTAGGTAGAGTCTAAAGATATTAGTGAAGTGAAGTGGTATCATCAAGATTTGGTTATTAGAGAGGCAAGATGGCAGACCAGAGACACCAGCTGCCCAAGTGACTCAGTAAGAAGAAATTTCAGATGAAAGAGAAAGAATAAACCACCAGAGAAACATAGTTTGGGTATGGGTCTGAGAGAAGGGTGCCAGAACCTTCAGGAGATTCCATGGGAAGAAGTTGCAGAGCAGAACAAGAAGGAGCAAAGTATTGGAAGAGATCAGCCTCTAAGAGCCTTGGAGTCTAGTGAGAAGGGTAGGTGGAGTGAGTTGTTTCTCCCTACCTCACATCTCTAACAGTGGGTGGGTTCCTAAGCTGTTGCAGAGACTTTCTTCCTGCATGAGCCCAGAGGCTGCTGCTGCCAGTGAGCTGGGAGCTTCTTGTGGACAGGCTACTAGGCTTCCACCCTCCCTGGGTCACCTCTCATCACCACAGACCTGAGCTGGGAGGATAGATGTCATATTGTTTCTCTACCCACCATGTGCCTTTGTCCCCCAGGGGGCTTCAACTCATCCTGTTTCATCTTGCTCATTCCCACACAGACATTTCCCAAGTACAGGAGCCACAGGGGTTCAGTGAGTCCCAGGTGATCTGCATGACTCCAGTGTCTGGACATTGTGGGTGTGCAGCCTCCTGGAGAGAGAGATGGACATGACCAGAGTGCTAGTTTTCCCCTATCCAGACTGTTTATCTCCCCCCCCACACACACACACACTCACGGCTGCAATAGAAACTGAGCCACACCGAGGCTTCCACAGAGAGTGGGGCTCAGAACTTTCCTCATGGGGTCCTGCAGCAGATTGTGCGGTCCTTGGACTGTGGACTCCCTGCACATCAGCCCTCCCTGGTGCTGTTTTCCCAGTGACTCCATCAGAGCAGGGCATTCCCTGATGAGGAGGGACATTGAACTTGCTTTGGCACCCTGTGGGAAACTCAGGACCAATGCAATTCTCCCTGGCATGGTCAGGGTTTGATCTTTGGGGACCTGGGAATTGGCCCACAGGCCAGATCCTGTACCCCCAAGTCTTGATCATGTTGCTTGGTGGCACCAATAGAAAAATTATGAAGTAGTCTTGGGAGGTGGGGGTGACTGCATGGGCAGATCAAGGGGGAGAGTACATTGTGAGTCCTAGCTGCAGCATACTCATGAGGCATCCCTAAACCCACAGGAGGTTCCACACTCTCAGTTTGGGCTGGGATCCTTGGCAGGGAAATTCCAGGCCCGCATCACAGTCCTGGGGAAGTTGGGCTGTCTTCAGCTGCTGCTTGCTGGCAGACAGTGGGGGGAAGCCACGGAGCAGGGTAGGGCAGAGAGGAGTGAGGCCGGCTCCAGACTGCCAGATTGTGAATCTCAGAGGGCCCACCTCCACAGGCAGACTTTCTGGTTGGGTGGGGCCACTTCAGCCCCTCACTGGTGGATTTTCGCAGAAGCTGGGAGCAGACCTTTGACCCCTGCTGAAACAGATACCTTACCAGATTTTGTGGAGCCTGAGGGCAAGTTCACCCAAACCAGCCCTGCCCAGACATGCTCCCCTACCTGCCTCTACTGAGGCAGAGAATAAGGACTCACTTGAAGTTCCAGGGCCCCCAACCAACTGGGACATTCCGTTGCTTCTCAGGAGGAACTAGAGCAAGTCACAGGACCCCAAAACAATATTGTGTCTTGGTCCTTCTGGAAAGCACCACCTACTGACAGGGAGGTCAATTTGCACACACTTTACAGCATCAAATGACTCAGTCATACAGGCTGTGGTTGATTTTCATCCAGAAGCACCAACTACTCCCTCAGACATTAAACTGGGCATGCACTTATCTAAATAAAAGAAAACACAAAAATAAGAAGCAACAGCTTCTCCAGATGAAAAGAGATGAGCAAAAGAACTCTGGAAGTATGAATAATCAGAGGGAATAGACACCCCCAAAAGGGAACACCAGCTCTCTAGCAATGGATACCAACCAAAATAAGAACATTGAAATGACAGGTAAAGAATTCAAAATATAGATGATAAGTAAGCTCAATGAAACAAGAATATGGAAAACCAACACAAAGAAACCACAAAAAATTCAGGAAATGAAGGAAAAATTTACTAAAGAAATCAAATTATTAAAAAAATCAAATAGAACTTCTAGAAATGAAAAATTCATTCAAGGAAATAGAAAACATAGTGGAAACTCTTAAGAGTAGATAAGACCAGGCAGAAGAAAGAATCTCAGAATTTGAAGACAACACCTTCAAATTGAACAAGTCAGTAAAAGACAAAGAAGAAAGAATTAAGAGGAATGAACAAATCCTACAAGAAATATGGGATCATGTCAAGAGGCCACATATAAGAGTCATAGACATCCCTGAGGGTGAAGAAGAAAACACACAAGGGCTGCAAAGCCTATTTGAGGGAATAATGAGGAAAATTTCCCTGGTCTCACGAGAAATTTCAATATCCAGGTACAAGAAGCTCAATAAACACCTGAGAGATTCATCTCAAAGAGGCAATTACCAAGCTAGTCATCAGACTAGCTGAATTTAACACAGAGGAGGAACTCCTGTGGGCTGTAAGGCGAAAACGTCAGGAAACTTACAAAGGAAAACCCATCAGGCTAACTGGAGACTTCTTGACTGAGACCTTACAAGCCAGAAGGGATTGGGGCCCCATTATCAATCTTCTTAAATAGAATAATGGCCAGCCTACAATTTTGTATCCTGCAAAACTAAGTTTCTTATATGAGTGAGAAATAAAGACTTTTTCAGACAAACACTGAGAGAATTTGTCAAGACCACACCTGCCCCATAGGAAGTACTCACATCTGTGTTACACATCAGTCAGCACAGTAGAAACCCAGCAGTGTAAAAGCACAAAAAAGCTAAACCTCAGAGCCCATATGAAATAATGGCTCAAGAGATAAAGCAGTAAGGTTCTACCTAACAGGATGAACAGTGCATCCTACTTACCAGTTCTTTCAATTAATGTGAACAGATTGAATTCGCCACTCAAGAGACATATGCTGGCTAAATCAATAAAAAAATACAATCCAAGTAAAAAAAAATACAAGCCAAGTATCTGCTGTCTCCAGGAAACACATATAACCAACAGGGGTTCATTCAGGCACAAGGTGAAGGGATAGAAAGAAATGTTCCATGCAAATGGAAGTCAAAAAATAGCTGGTGTAGCCATTCTGATATCAGATAATATAGACTTCAAATCAAAAATAGTAAAGAAAGACAGAGATGGTCATTATATAATGGTAAAGGGAGTGATTCTTCAAGAAGACAGAAAAATCAAAATATTTATGCACCTAACACAGGTGCACCCAGATTCCTAAAGCAAACTCTCCTAGATCTAAACAAAGTGATAAACAACAGCATTATAATTCCCAGGGACATCAACACCCCAATGACAGAACTGGATGGATCCTACAAGCAGAAAATAAATTAACGAACAGTGGACTTAAATGGGTTCTAAAGCAGATGGGCCTAACAGACATTTACAGAACATTCTGGTCAAACACTGCTGAATATACATGCTTCTTATCAGCACATGAAACGTATCTCTAAGATTGATCAAATCTTAGGCCACAAAAAAAGTCTCGACAAATAGAAAAATATAGAAATTATGCCACATATCTTTTAAAACTATAGTGGCATAAAATTAGAAATGAACGCCAACAGAAACACTAAATTCTGCACAATATCATAGAAAGTAAACAACCTACTGCTGAACGATTACTGGGTCAAGGAGGAAATTAAAGTGGAAATCAAAAGACTAAATGACAAAGGGTACAGAAGTTATTAAAATCTGCTGGGTTCTTCAAAAGAAATCCTAAGGGGAAAATTCATAGCCTTAAATACCTACATCAAAAAGACAGAAAGATCACAAATCAACAATCTAATGAATCATTTCAGGGAATTGGAAAACAAAGAGCAAACCAATCCCAAACCCAGCAGAAGAAAAGAAATAAGTAAGGTCAAAGGAGAATTAAATGAAACAAAAAACAATAAAAAATCATACAGAAGATTAATGAAACAAAAAGCTGGTTCTTTGAAAAGATAAACAAAATCGATATGCCTCTCACTCGATTAAGCAGAAAGAAAAGGACAAAAATAAGTTCAATCAGAAATGAAATTACATCAATTACAATTGATGTCACAGAAATACAAAATATTATCCATGCATACTATAAAAATCTCTATGCACATAAACTCAAGAACATTGAAGAATTGGACAAATTCCTGGAAACACACAACCTCCCAAGGTTCAATCAGGAAGAAATAAAACTGAACAGACAAAACTAATAAAACTGAAGCAGCAATAAAAAAACTAACAACAGCAAAAAAAGTCCCAGACCACATGGTTTCAAGCTGAATTCTACCAGACCTCCAGAGAATAATTGGTAGCCATAATGCAGAAATTATTTCTCAACATTAGGAAGGAAGGACTCTTCTGTAACTCATTCAATTAAGCCAGTATCACCTTTATACCAAAGCCAGGAAAGGGCACAACAAAAGGAAAACTACAGACCAATATTCCTTATGAATATAGATAAAAAATTTCTCAATAACACCCTAGCAAACCAAATTAAGTAGCACATCAAAAAACCAAAAAAAAAAAAAAATCCACCATAACCAGGTGGGCTTCATCTCAGGGATGCAAAGATGGCTCAACATATGCAATCTATAAATTTGATTCACCACATAAATAAAAGTAAAAACAAAGACTATATAATACATATGCAAAAAGAATTTGAGAAAATTCAACACCCTTGTATGATAAGAACTCTTAAAAAATTAGGAATAGATGGGACACACATCAAAATGATAAATGCCATATACAACAAATCCACAGCCACTATCACACAGAACGGGGAAAAATTGAGAGCATTCCTGCTTGGAACTGGAACCAGACAAGGATGCCCACTATCACCACTTCAACATAGTGCTGGAAGTCCTAGCCAGAGCAATCAGACAAGAGAAAGAAGTCAAGGGCATCCAAATGGGGGCAGAAAAGGTCAAACTATTGTTCTTTGCTGAGGATATGATTCAATTCAAATAAGAGACTCTTGGAATTGATTAAAAAATTTCAGCAAAGTCTTAGGCTAGAGAATCATTGTACACAAATCAGAAGTTTTCATACCTGTCAATAACAAGCTGAGAGTCAAATCAAGGATGCAATAACTTTCACAATAGCAAGAAGGAAAATAAACTACATAGGAATATATTTAACTAAAGAGGTGAAAGACCTCTATAGGGAGAAATACAAAACACCGAGGAAAGAAATTGCAGACAGTGTAAACAGATGAAAAAACATATCATGATCATGGATGTAAACAGATGGAAAAACATATCATGATCATGGATTGGCAGAATTGACACTGTTAAAACGTGTATACTACCCAACATGAATTACAAATTCAATACCATCAAATTAAAATACCAGTTATTTTTTCAGACTTAGAAAAAATAGTTCAACACTATGTATAGAAGCAGAAAAGACCTGGAATAGGTAATACAACCTTATGTAATGAGAACAAATTGGGAGGCATCACAGACTCCAAACTATACTACAAGACTATAGTATCCAAAACAGCATGGTACTGGCACAAAAACAGAGACATAGATCCATGCATCAGAACAGAGAACCCAGATATGAATCCATCCTCATATTGCCATCTGATCTTTGACAAAGCAGACAAAAACATATACTGGGGTAAAGAATCCCTATTCAATTAATGTTGCTGGGAAAATTGGATGTCCATATGTAGAAGGCTGAAACAGGATCCACACCCCTCATTACTCACACAAATTAATTCATTATGGATAACAGACTTAAACCTAAGGCATAAAACTATAAGACATCTAGAAGACAATGTTGGAAAAAGTTTTATGGATACCAGCTTAGGCAAAGAATTTATAAAGAACCCAAAAGCAATCACAGCAACAACAAAAATAAATAAATGGGACCTGATCAAATGAAACGCTTCTGTACAGCAAGGACACAATCAATAGAGAGAATAGACATCCTACAGAATGGGAGAAGATATTTTCATGCTATACATACGAAACAGGGTGAATCACCTGAATCTACTCAAGCAAATGAGGAAGAAAAAATCAAACAACCCCATTAAGAAGTGAGCAAAAGACATGAACACTTTTCAAATGAAAGTAGAGTAATGGCCAACAAGCACATGAAAAAATGCTCAACATCTCTAATGATCAGGGACATGCAAATCGAAACCACAAAGAGATATCACTTAACTCCAGTGAGAGTGTTTCTTATCAAAAAGTTCCAAAAAAAACAGATGCTGGTAAGGAGGCATAGAAAAAGGAACACTTATACACTGCTGGTGGGACTGCAAACTAGTACAACGTCTATGGAAAGTAGTATGGAGACACCTCAAAGAACTAAAAACAGAATTGCCATTTGATCCAGCAATCCCACCATTAGGTATTTACCCAATGGAAAAAAAAGACATTTTATTTTAAAAAAGACACTTGTAGTCGATTGTTTATGGCAGCACAATTCACAATCACAAATATATGGAATCAATCCAAGTGCCCATCAATACATGAGTGGATTAAAAAGAATGGAAAATCAAGCATCACATGTACTCACTATTAAATTGGAACTTACCAGTCAGCACTCATGTGCCCAAATGGAAGTAAAACTCAATAGAAATCAAGCAAGTGGAAGAGTGGAGGACAGGATGGGTGAAATCATACCTAACATGTACAATGTACACTATCTGGGTGATGGCCACAATTATAACTCCGACTGAAACAGTACAAAAGCAATTCATATAACAAACATTTGTACCACTGTAATATTCTGAAATAGAAAAAGAAAAAAAATGATTTGGTTATTAATTAGTTATGGGAGAGGGAGAAAGGAAAGGAAAGTCTCAGGTTTCTGACTTGGGCAGTGGAGTGGAGAATGGTGCCAAGATACCAAATGAAGAACAAGTTTTAGTTTGTGGATACAGTATTAGACTGCAGATGTTTTGTTTCAGAGTGTCCACGTTCAGGTGCTTCTGGAACATTGGGATACATGGCCTATTGTAAATGTATATATGAAGTAGTTTTGAATTTTATTGAACACTTTTACTATATTTCAGAAATAAAAGACTTGTCCTACCTCTCCTAACTTACCTAGAAGCATAGCTGTGCTCCTATTCTTGGAATGATTAGTTCATCCTTCCAAGAACATAGCATGCTCCTTCACATAACAGTACCTTTGAACATATTGTTCCCTTTGCCTCAAATGCCCCCTTTTCTCTCTCTTCAGTCAGATATTTATGTTAACATTCTAATTTGGTCTTTATTTCACTGTACCATACATTCAAAAGTGTGAAGAAATTCTACATGCACAGCTCAATGAATTATCATAAATTGAACATACCTGTGTAATCAGCACAATACAAAACAAACAGAATATTACCAGCTTCTCAGAAACCCCCTGTACTCTCTTCTAGTTACTACATACCAAGGGAAATCACTACCCTAATTCCTAGCATTATGTGTTAGTACTGTGTGTTTTTGAAATTTTTGTGAATAGAGCCATAAGATATGTACACATTTGTGTCTAACTTATTTCATTCAACTTAATTATTTTCAGATTCACTGATGCTGTTGTATGCAGCAGCGGTTTGCTCTTTTTTCATTTCTTAGTAGTATTCCATTGCATCACTATACCATAATTCAATTACTCTTTTTTTAATTTCAGCATATTACATGGGTACAAATGATTAGGTTATGTATATTTCCCTTGTCCCACCCCACCTCGAGTCAGAGCCTAAAGCATGTCCATCCCCCAGACGATGTGCATCACACTGATTATGTATGTATATACCCATCACCTCCTCCCCCCTCCCATCTGCCTGACTCCTGATAGATGATATTCCTATATGTGCATTTAGGGGTTGATCAGTGAAACGAATTTTGTGGTTAGTACATGTGGTGCTTATTTTCCATTCTTGGGATGCTTCACTTAGTAGAATGGGTTCGAGCTCTATTCAGGAAAATATAAGAGGTGCTATATCAGCATTGTTTCTTACAGCTGAATAGTACTCCATCATGTACATATACCACATTTTATTAATCCACTCATGTATTGATGGGCACTTGGATTGTAACCACATCTTTGCAATTGTGAATAGTGCCACTATAAAAGTTCGAGTGCAGATGTCTTTTTAATAGAATGTCTTTTGTTCTTTTGGGTAGGTGCCCAGTAATGGGATTGCTGGATCAAATGGTAGATCTACTTGTATCTCTTTAAGGATCTCCATATTGCTTTCGACAGAGGTTGCACTAGTTTGCAGTCCCACAAGCAGTGTATGAGTGTTCCTATGTCTCTGCTTCCATGCCAACATTTATCGTTTTGGGACTTTTTGATAAAGGCCAGTCTCGCTGGAGATAAGTGATATCTCATTGTGGTTTTGATTTGCATTTCCTTGATGATTAGAGATGTTGAGGATTTTTTCATATGTTTATTGGCAATTATTCTGTCTTCTTTTGAAAAGTTCTGTTCATATCCTTTGGCCACTTTTGATAGGGTTGTTTGATTTTTTCTTGTTGATTTTCCTGAATTCTAAATAGATTCTAGTTATGAGCCCTTTATCAGATGTGTAGCATGCAAAAATTTTCTCCTATTCTGTAGGTCGTCTGTTCACTCTGATGAAAGTTTGTCTGCCTGTGCAGAAGCTTTTTAATTTGATCAGGTCTCATTCATTTACTTTTGTTGTTTCTGTGATGCCTTTGGGGTCTTCTTCATAAATTCTTTGCCTAGGCCAATGTCTAGAAGACTATTTCCAACATTTTCCTCTAGAATTCTAACAGTTTCACACCGTAGGTTTAAGCTTGTTACCTAGCGTGAGTTGATTTTTGTGAGAGATAAAGGTGTGGATTCTGTTTCAGTCTTCTACAGGTGGCTATCCAGTTTTCCCAGCACCATTTATTGAGTGAGGATTCTTTTCCCCAGTGTATGTTTTTGTTGCTTTGTCAAAGATTAGATGACTATATGAGTGTGGTTTTATATCTGGGTTCTCAATTGTGTTCCACTGTTCAATGTCCCTGCTCTTGTGCCACTGTCAAGCTGTTTAATTACTATAGCCTTGTAGTATACTTTGAAGTCTGGTAAATTGATGCCTTCCATTTTGTTCTTTATACCGAGGATTTCTTTTGTGATACAGGTTCTTCTCTGGTTCCATACAAAGTGTAAAATTATTTTTCTATATCTGTGAAAAATGATGTTGGTATTTTAATACGGATTGCAGTAAATCTGTAGATCACTTTGGGTTATATAGACATTTTAACAATGTTGATTCTGCCGACCCACGAGCATGGTATGGTTTTCCTCCTGTTTACGTCCTCTGCTATTTCCTTCCTCAATGTTTCATACTTCTTGTAGAGGTCTTTTACCTCCTTAGATAAATATATTCCAAGGTACTTTATTTTCCTTGTTGCTGTTGTGAAAGGTATTGAGTCTTTGATTTGGTTCTCAGTTTGACTGTTGTTGGTGTATAGGAATGCTACTGATTTCTGTACATTGATTTTTTAACCTGAGACTTTGCTAAATTTGTTTATCAATTCCAGTAGTCTCATAGCAGAATTATTGGAGTTTTCTAGATATAAGATCATATCATCTGCAAATAGTGATAGTTTGACCTCTTCTGCTGCCATTTGGATGCCCTTGATTTCTTTCTCTTGTCTGATTGCTCTGGCTAGGACTTCCAGCACTATGTTGAATAGAAGCAGTGGTAAAGGGCAACCTTGTCTGGTTCCAGGTCTAAGTGGGAATGCTTTCAATATTTCCCCATTCAGTATGATGTTGGCTGTGTGTTTGTCATGTATGGCCTGTATCGTTTTTAGGTAAGCCCCATGTATGCCTGTTTTGTTAAGCATTCTTATTATAAAAGGGTATTGAATTTTGTCAAATGCATTTTCTGCAGCTATTGAGAGGATCATATGGTCTTTGTTTTTACTTCTATTTATGTGGAGAATTACATTTATAGATTTGCGTATGTTGAACCATTCCTGCATCTCTGGGATGAAGCCCACTTAGTCGTGATGGGTTCTTTTCTTTTTTTTTTTAGTTTCACCATATTATGGGGGTACAGATGTTTAGGTTATGTATGTTGCCATTGCCACCCCTCCCCCCAAAGTGTGAGCTTCAAGCGTGTCCATCCCCCGGGAGGTGTGCATCGCACTCATTGTTTGTGCATATGCCTGTCCCCTCCTTCCCCCTCCCCCTCCCCTGCCCAACATCCAATAAATGTTATTCTTATATGTGCACTTAAGTGTTGATCAGTTAATACCATTTTGATGGTGAGTACATGTGGTGTTGGTTTTTCCATTCTTGGTATACCTCACAGAGTAGGATGCATTCCAGCTCTACCCAAGAGAATACAAGAGGTGCTATATCACCATTGTTTCTTAAAGCTGAATAGTACTCCATGGTATACATATACCACATTTTGTTAATCCACTCATGTATTGATGGACACCTGGGTTGTTTCCACATCTTTGCAATTGTGAACTGTGCTGCTATAAACATTCGGGTGCAGGCGTCTTTTTTATAGAATTTCTTTTGTTCTTTTAGGTAGATTCCCGGTAATGGGATTACTGGATCAAACAGTAATTCTACTTGTATCTCTTTAAGCTATATCCATATTACTTTCCACGGAGGTCGCACTATTTGCAGTCCCACCAGCAGGGTATGAGTGTTCCTATGTCTCCACATCCACGCCAACATTTATCGTTTTGGGACTTTTTGATAAAGGCCAATCTCACTGGAGATAAGCGATATCTCATTGTGATTTTGATTTGCATTTCCCTGATGATTAGAGATGTTGAGCATTTTTTTCACATGTTTTTTGGCCATTATTCTGTCTTCTTTTGAAAAGTTTCTGTTTATGATCTTTGCCCACTTTCTGATAGGGTTGTTTGATTGTTTCTTGCTGATTTTCTTGAGTTCTAAATAGATTCTAGTTATCAGCCCTTTGTCAGATGTGTAGCATGTGAACATTTTCTCCCATTCTGTAGGTTTTCTGTTTGCTCTTGTGACCGTTTCTTTGGCTGTGCAGAAGTTTTTCAAGTTGATCAGGTCCCATTTATTTATTTTGGTCGTTGCTGTGATTGCCTTTGGGGTCTTCTTCATAAATTCTTTGCCTAGGCCAATGTCTGTAAGAGTTTTCCCAATGTTTTCCTCTAGAATTCTAATAGTTTCACACCTTCGGTTTAAGTCTGTTACCCAGCGTGAGGAGATTTTTGTGACAGGTGAAATGTGTAGATCCTGTTTCAGTCTTCTACATGTGGCTCTCCAGTTTTCCCAGCACCATTTATTGAATAAGGATTCTTTTCCCCAGTGTATATTTTTCTCTGCTTTATCAAAGATTAGGTGGCTATATGAGGATGGTTTTATAGATGCGTTCTCAGTTCCGTTCCACTGGTCTATGTCCCTGTTCTTTTGTCAGCACCAAGCTGTTTTAATTACTATACCCTTGTAGTATAGTTTGAAGTCACGTAAATTGGTACCCCCCCCCATTTTGTTTTTATTCCCTAGGATTGCTTTTGCTATACGGGGTCTTCTCTGGTTCCATACAAAGCATAAAATTATTTTTTTATGTCTTTGAAAAATTATGTTGGTATTTTAATAGGGATTGCATTGAATCTGTAGATCACTTTGAGTAGTATAGACATTTTAACAATGTTGATTCTGCCGACCTGTGAGCATGGTGTGGTTTTCCACCTGTTTACGTCTTCTGCTATTTCCTTTTTCAATGTTTCATAGTTCTCCCTGTAGAGCTCTTTACCTCCTTAGTTAAATATATTCCTAGGTACTTTAGTTTTTTTGTTGCTATTGTGAAGGGAATTGAGTCTTTGCTGTGCTTCTCAGTTTGACTGTTATTGGCGTATATGGATGCCTGTGATTTCTGTGTGTTGATTTCGTATCCTGAGACTTTATTGAATTCATTTATGAATTCCAAGAGTCTCTTGGTTGAATCCTTGGGGTTTTCTAGACATAATATCATATCATCATCGAAGAATGAGAGTTTGATCTCTTCTGCCCAATTTGGATGCTCTTAATTCCACTCTCTTGTCTAATTGCTCTAGCAAGGACTTCCAGCCCTATGTTTAATAGAAGCGGAGATCATGGGCAACCTTGTCTGGTTTGAGTTCTAAGTGGGAATGCTTTCAATGTTTCCCCATTCAGTATGATTTTGGCTGTGGGTGTGTCATATATGGCTTCTATCATTTTTAGGTAAGCCCCTTCTATGCCTATTTTGTTAAGCATTCTTATCATAAAAGGGTGTTGAATTTTGTCAAATCCTTTTTCTATGTCTATTGAGAGGATCATATGGACTTTGTTTTTGCTTCTGTTTATGTGGTGAATTACATTTATACATTTGCATTACTTTCTTGATAAAAGCCATTCTCACTGGAGTTAAGTGATATCTCATTATGGTTTTGATGTGCATTTCCCTGAGGATAAGAGATGCTGAGCATTTTTTTATAAGTTGTTGTCCATTAGTCTTCTTTTGAAAGTTCGTGTTCATGTCTTTTGCCCACTTTTTAATGGTGTTGTTTGATTTTTTCTTGGTTATTTTTTTGAGTTCTATATAGATTCTATTTATCATCCCTTTATCAAATGTGTAGCATGCAAATATTTTCTCACATAACATAGGTTGTCTGTTTGCTCCTGTGGTAGCTTCCTTGGCTGTGAAGAAGCTTGTTGATTTGATTGGGTCCCATTTATTTGTTTTTTTTTGTTGCCGTGATTGTCCTTGGGGTCTTCTTCATAAATTTTTTGCTGAGGCTGATGTCTATAAGAGTTTTTCCAACATTTTCTTCTAGAATTCTTATAGGTTCATACCTTAGGTTAAATTCTGTTATCTATTATGTGTTGATTTTTGTGAGAGGTGGAAGTGTGGATCCTGTTTCAGTCTTCTACATTTGGCTCTCCAATTTTCCCAGCACCATTTATAGAATAGGAATTCTCTTCCCCAGTGTATGTTTTTGTCTGCTTTGTCACAGATCAGATGGCTATATAAGGATGGTTTATATCTGGGTTCTTAGTTCTTTTCCATTGGTCTATGTCTCTGTTCTTGTCCCAGTACCATTCTGTTGTGTTACCTATAACCTTGTACTGTAATCTTGTACTGTAAGTTGAAGTCTGGTAAATTGATGCCTCCCAATTTGTTCTTTTTCCTTAAGGTGGCTCTAGCTATATGGGGTCTTCTCTGGTTTCATAATAAGCATAGAATTATTTTGTCATGGTCTGCAAAAAAAATCAAGTTGGTATTTTAATAGGGATTGCATTGAATCTGTAGATCACCTTGGGTAGTATGGACATTTTAACAATGTTGATTATTCTAATCCATGAGCATGGTGTGGTTTTCAGTCTGTTTATATCCTCTGTTATTTTCTTCCTCAGTGTTTGATATTTCTCCCTATAGAAGTCTTTCACCTCCTTAGCTATATATTATTATATTTCTAGGTATTTTATTTTCTTTCTTGCTATTGGGAAAGTTATTGAGACTTTTATTTGGCTCTTAGTTTGACTGTTTTTGCTGTATATGAATGCTACTGATTTGTGTACATTGATTTTGTAACCTCAGACTTTGTTGAATTTGTTTATCAATTCCAGTAGTCTCATGGCAGAATCTTTGGGGTTTTCCAGATATAGATCATATCATCTGCAAGGAATGACATTTTGACCTCTTCTGCCTCAATTTGGATACCTTTGATTTCTTTTCTTGTCTGATTGCTCTGGCCAGGACATGGCAGCCCTACATTGAATAGAAGTGGTGACAGAGGGTGAGCTTGTCTGGTTCCAGTTCTAAGCAGGAATGCTTTCAATTTTTCACCATTCAGTATGATGTTGGCTGTGGGTTTGTCATATATTACTTTTGTCATTTTGAGGTAACTCCCATCTATGCGTATTTTGTTAAGCATTCCTTTCATAAAGGGGTGCTGAATTTTGTTGAATACTTTTTCTGCATCTTTTGAAAGGATCATGCAGTCTTTGTTTTTACTTTATTTGGTGAATTACATTTATAGATTTGCATATGTTGAAGCATCCCTGCATCTCTGGGATGAAGCCCAGTTGATTGTGATGGATTGTTTTTTTGCTAAGTGCCAGAATTTGGTTTCCTAGGGTTTTATTTTGCATTTTTGTATGTATATTCATAATAGATATTGGTCTGTAGAGTTTTTTTTTTTTATTGTCGTTGTTGAGTCCTTACCTGATTTTTGTTTCAGGGTGATGTTGGCTTCATAAAATGTGTTGGGTAGGATGCCTTCCTTCTCGTTGTTGTGCAAGAATTTCTGCAGGAGAGGCAACAGTTCTTCTGTATAGGTTTGTTGTAATTTGGGTGTGAAACCATCCAATCCATTTCTTTGTGGTTTTTTTGAAGGTTTTTTATTGTTGCTTCAGTTTCAGTATTGATATTATTGTGCTGAGGAATTCTGTTTCTTCTGATTGAGCCTAGGAAGGCTGTGTGTTTCTAAGAATTTGTCCATTTTCTCCATGTTTTTCAGGTTATGTGTATAGGGATTTTTATAGTATTCATACATGATATTTTTATTTCCATTGTATCAGTTGTAATTTCTTTTTTTATTACTGATTGAGTTTATATTGGTATAATTTCTGGGTTTTTTTTTTTTAAATTTGTTAAGACTTGTTTTGTGGCCATGGATATGGTCAATCTTTTTCTTTCATTACTTTTGTTGATGTGAAGACTAATATATCTGAAATGCGAATTGCTGCACCAGGTTTCTTTTGGTTTCCATTTGCATGTAATATTGTATTCCATCTCTTTACCTAGAGTCTGAATGAATCCTTGTGGGTTAGTGTCACTCCATAAATTAACATTACTATATTAGAGATAGAAATGATCTCAAGAATTTTGCCGGGCTTTGCCCTAAAGAAATATGTGAATGTGTTAGTTTGCATATCAAAAGCTGCTCCACCTCAGGAGGGCATCTCAAAGGTCAGTAGCAGCTGCTTTCCAAGGTGATGCTGCAGTCTCAAACCGGTGGTTCTCGCCTGCTTTGAATGACAAACCAGGTCTGCAAGGAGCCATGGGATGAGAGCTGATCAAAGAGTGTCCGCCCGCGCCTGAGAATCAGACACCTGCAGCTAAAAATAATTAGCCCAAGGGACAATTCCTCCTTGACTTCTGATTACCTGTCTGCATTTGCAATAACTAGATAAAGAAATATGGAGCCACTATATCTCTGTTTAACCCTTCTGTTAAGTGATAGCTTTATCTTAGAACTTAGAAGTTTGTCCTTGAAAGATTTTGTAACCATTTGTTCAAGTAGATAGAGTTAATTTAGGGATCTATCCTTTTGAAAGACTTTTAATGTAAAACGAACTACCTGTTATTATGTAAATCTGTTACCCCTGGCAACCAATCACTGTACCTATAAATACCCATGTAAAACTTGACTCCTGGCCTCGCAATTGACAGGGATATTGTGGGGACCCCCAAGCACCCCCGCTTTGCCTTTTCTTTATAAATCTATAAAACCATACCTTCGTCTCTGTGTATTCTTTTATTTCTATTATTTTCCATTTTCTATTATTTTCTTATCCTTTGCGACGACCCTTGCCTAAGGGAACTGATATTTTGCTGGGAGCGGAGCTAACTCCTCACAGGTTAGGCGTATTTCCCAAAGACAGCAGATAGTTAGCTTGCATGTATTTATCCATTTGGCCATCCTATGTCACTTCAGTGGGTGGTTCAATCCATTTGCATTTATCGAACAAATTGATAAATAGGGCAGATTTCTGTTCATCCTGTTGAGTAGAACTTTGTTGCTTTGTTTTCTTTCTTGATCCATTGTGGTATCTGTACTTTGACCTTTAACTTTTGGAAGATTTTACCCTGGTGAGTGTCTATTGTGCTGATCTATGTGTAATGCTGTTCTGAGTACTTCCTTGAGGGCAGGTCTTGTCTTGATGAATTCCCTCAGTGTTTGCTTCTCTGAGAAGATCTTTATTTCTCCTTTATATAAGAAACTTAGTTTTTTGTGATACAAAATTCTAGGCTGGACATTATTCTGTTTGAGAAGACTGAGAATGGGACCCTAGTCCATTCTGGTTCGTAAGGTCTCAGTTGAGGCATCTGTAGTTCGCCTGATGAGTTTTCATTTGTAAGTTACCTGATGTTTTCACCGTATGGCTTGCAGGAATTCTTCCTTCCCATTAACTTTGGCTAGCCTGATGAGTATGTGTCATGGTGATTGCCTCTTTGCAATGAATCTCTCATGTGTTCATTGAGCTTCTTGTACCTGGATATCTACATTTCTAGCAAGATAATTTAAGTTTTCCTCAGTTACTCCCTCAAATAGTTTTTCCAATCCTTGTGTGTTTTCTTCTTCATTCTCAGGGATGCCTATAATTCTTTTTCTTAATTTTTTTTTTTAAATCCCATGACCTTGATAATCTTTTTTTTTTTATTTATTTTCTATTCCAGGGTATTGTGAGGATACAAACATTACAGTTACACTTTATGTCTTTGCCTCACCCAAGTGCGGGTTAAAGGCATGCCCTTCCCCCCGCCCCCCCTTAGTGCTCCCCGTGTCCTTTAGTTGTTGATTTGCCCCCCATCCCCCTAATCCCTAGAGACTATTTCTGCCATGTGATCAACCTAGTGTTGATCAGTTAGAACCAGTTTGATGGCGAGTACAAGTGGGTCCCGTTCTTCTGCTCTTGCGGTGCTTCACTTTGGATAATGGGCTTAATTTTAATCCAGGAAAGTGTAAGAGGTGCTAGATCACTGTCGTTTCTTATGATTGAGTAATATTCCATTGTAAATATATACCAAATTTTATTAATCCACTCATGGATTGATGGGCACTTGGGTTGTTTCCACGTCCTTGCGATCGTGAATTGTGCTGCCATAAACATTCGGGTGCAGATGTCTTTATCATAGAATGTTTTGTGCTCTTTTGGGTAGATGGCTAATAGTGCTATTGCTGGATCAAATGGTATTTCTATTTTTAGCTCTCTGAGGTATCTCCAGATTGTTGTTCACAGAGGTTGCACTAATTTGCAGTCCCACCAGCAGTGTAAGAGTGTTCCTGACTCTCCACATCCTCGCCAGCATTTGTTGTTTCGGGATTTTTTGATAGAGGCCAATCTCATCGGGGTTAGATGATATCTCATTGTGGTTTTGATTTGCATTTCTCTAATGATTAGAGATGTTGAGCATTTTTTTATATGTTTGCTGG